>VYZS01098382.1:42701-54782 GCA_013400695.1 Neodrepanis coruscans
GTTTTTTTTTTTTTTTTTTAAAAAAAAGCAGCCACAGGGTCAAACTTTTAAAATAGGGCTGGAAAATTTCCCTTTACCCATCTCTCTCCATGTAACAGCTCAGCAGCAGGTAGACCACTGCCTGAGAATGTCAGTGAGCTAGATTCAATTGTTTCATGACAAATGGGAAGAGGGTGGCTAAACCTTGTCCTGCTGACCAGCTCACTCATCCACCCCACCAGCAGGAACTCATCAGGGCCCTGATAGCCCTGCTAGGTCTTCATGGCCCTGAGCAGCCACACCTGGGACCCCCAACCACACACTGCCCTTGGACCAGGGCTCACTTTAAGCTCAGGTCTGGGTGTTTAAGCCCCTGCTTGAACTATCTAGTAGATGGATGCGCCTTCAGTTGGGTCTCCTGCCTTGCCTCCTAGATGGATCCGTATTGTAGCTTTGTCTCCAGTTGTGGCCCTATCTCCTGCTGCTCCTGACTGGATTCCTTGTACAAACTTTACACTTGATTCATTGCTTCATCATATCTAGGACTGTCGATGGAGCTGCATTGTGCTGTGACTGCTCTGTTCAGGTCCCCTGGAAAAGTGCTCTGGATAGTGAGTATACTGCCTGTGCTGCAGCCACTCTCAGCTCCGGGCTTTTCCTCCCTTGAGCAGCAGCCTTGCTGTTACTGCTGCCTGAGAGCAAAAGTGGTAATGATAATAACAACAATAACTATACGTGTGCTGAAAAGGAGAATAAAATCCCAGAAAAACAAGTGATGCACAATACTATTGCTCACCAGCCAGTGACTGATGCCTAGCCAGTAGTCGCTGACTGTGGTTGAATTGTGACATGTGTTTACTTCAGGTACATCTTACACTGACATGGATCCTATGCGGCTGGTAAGGACCAGCTTATTCCCTGCCAGTCCCCCGCCCCGGGAGCCCTCCAGCCGCGGTATAACGGGACACTCAGCTGAGCTGACAGCGTTGTCATCCCAGGCACCGTCACCTTTCAATGCTTTGGGTGTTTAATAGATTCAGTTCTTGCTGTTCTCTATTCAAGGAAGCTGCTTTTCACTCCACAGAGCCTGACGGCAAATGTTTGCGTTGTCACATCAAGTGAATATTTTGTCAGGGTACTCGGCGATTGGATGGCTGCCATCGGCATTTATCTTTCTCCAAGCACGCAGGCCGTGGAGTTGGTTTTTATTGCCTCGTTTCTACTTGAAGAGACGGATAGTCACAGGTGCCCATCAACCCGCGACAGTCCCACCTCCACCTTCACCCGACGTTTGTCACGCTAAGGGACGACGAGCAGCCAGCCCCGACGCCAGCGGCCTCCAGGGGACAAACGATACCCTGCGCCCCTTCCCCCGGCTCCGACTCCCTCCTCGAAGCCGACCGCCCTTCCTCAGCCGCCTGCAGCTCTCCCGCTCCACTCAGGCGGCGACCCGTAAGGCGGGCGACGCCGGCGCGGGGAGGGGTCGCACCTTCCCACCGCCGCGGGAGGAAGTGACATGGTGGCGGCGGCGGGGAGGGAAGGCGAGGGGCGCCCTGTTCCCGGAGTGGAGCCGCCCGGCGGGTGGAGCCTGCCGGCCCCGCCCGAGCCACCCGCTCGCTCCCGCCGCGTGCGAAGTAGTGGCAGCCGGTGTGGCTCGGCCGCCGCCCGCTCCCGGCGCCCCATCGCGGTGACCGCTCCAAGGCCCGCGGAGCCAGGTACGTGCTCTTCCCCTGGCGTCCTACGATGCTCTCAGGTGCGGAACCGCTCTCCCTTCCTCCACCCGGAGCACTGCTCGGGGCGGAAAAGCCAGCCCCTCTCCGGCGAGGCGAGGGGCCGGCAGCTGCCGGCGGGGCGCGGCCACAAGTTCCCTGATTTATTCGCCGCCGGGCTGGGTAGCCGCCGTCCGGATCCGCCGCGCCGTTTCTCCCGTGGTCACCGGGAATTTTCCTGCCGCTCGCCCGCTGGCCCCCTTTTTGTGGCGAACGCTGTCCGTGCCGGGGTTTCCGTGGAAACGGCGGAGCCGCGGCGGCCCAGCCCCGCCGAGCACCCCTCTGCCGGCAGCGCCTTCCACTTTCCCTTCGGTGCTGCCCGCTCGGGGCTGGCGGTGGCCGCGGAGGGGGCGTGCGGTGCGGTTGCCGTGGGAACGGGCGGGTGCCTTCGCCTGTTGGCTGCGCCGCCTCCCCTGGTTCCGGTGGCGGGTCTGGGGCGGCCGGGCTGGGGCTGGTGGCGGCTGCTCTGTCCGCCGTACCTGGAAGTCCGTGAACTGAGGCGGGGAGGCAGGCAATCTGCCTCCCTGGGGATGTGCTCACGTGTTGTAGGCGCTCTGCCTTTCACCGGTCTGTGTCTCTTCCTAAAGATGCTTAAACCGAGTGAAATAATAGGCACAAACTGACTTAAGGTGGGTCGACTGATGCCGTGTGTTGAAAGGTATTTAAATAACAAGTTATGCCTTTTAGCACTTGTTTCAACAAGTGAGCAGTCACTGGAATGGCTGAAAGGACAACCCACAAGAGTCTTTTTCAGTAATGTCGCATGGAGAATTCTGGTCTTTATCTTTGTTACGCATTTCTAAGAGTCGTGTTTTAAGTCCGTGTGCAGATATCTAAGCATGATGTACCTTACGCAGGTGCGTGTGTGGGAGAGAGCAACCTTGGTGCTACATGAAAACCGAAAATGCTTTACAAGAGGTAGAAGGATGCCAGACATTCTCAAACAAAAAACCCCAAGCATTTCTTTAAAAGCAGTGATGCGTCAAGCCCAGGAAGTTGTACCAGGAGACTGTTAGCCTCAGCTTGTACTGATAATGACTTCACATTAACAGTGAGTAGCAAAAGAATGAAACACTGGTGGAGTAGAGAAACTCTTGTGAAACAAGCCAAAATTTGTAAACTTCATTTTTAATCTCTTATATGAGCAATAAGATTGCTGCAGATTTACAAAAGTCTGTTTATATATGCCAGGACTACTTCTGTATAAAGACTGACTGCATGGAGCACTAAAATAGTTGATGAGTTCAAAATGGTTTTTGTTGTTTACTGACCAGCAGCTTTCTCTAGCTGCTTGTATCTGATATAAGCCATGGTTTCACGAATACTATGGGTTAAAATACATATTTATTCACTTTAGATTTTTGTGTAAATATTGTGTGTAGCTTTGCTCTTCCCTATGAATATTTGCATTAACAGTGCCTGATAAGCTCTACCAAAAAATTAAACTAACCATGTTTTATGGATGACGGGGCCAGGTTTCCTGAGGAAAAGCCTGTAGTGAACAGAGAAACTGTTAAAAGATACTAATGGATAAGGGTTGCACAAGTTGACTTGTGTTGTTGGCAAGCACTTTCAGACACTTTAGTAAGTGCTTCACAAGAAGCTGTAAATAAAATATTTTAGGAGTGGAGAAACTGCAGTTAGCACTTGCCCAGAGTCACAGACCAGAGAATACTGTGCCCAGAGCATAGTAATTAACTGTGTTTCTTGAAACCCAATGTCAGTTTGGTGGGGAGGTTATTTTTTCAGTAAACCTTGTTCTGTCCTACCCAAGTGCGGAGTTCAGATCTCTGGAGTGGATTGTGCTCCTGGATGGTTGTACATCACTTACAGTTTAATGCACTTACTGTGCTATAACAGGAAAGACTCTGTAGGAGAAGGATTCTCAGGTAATGGATGAGAATCCTATGGCTACTCTGCCCTGCTGAAAAGGGCTGGCTCAGTTTTTCTGTTGTGTACCCATTTTTAATGCTGGAAGGTGAAGACTTCGGATAATGCCCCTTGAAATCTCTTCATGCAGGAAGACACTGTCACAGCTGTTCTGAGGGTAGCAAGATACCATTCTTGTGCTATGAATGAGCACATGTGGCCCTTAGGACTTGTGTTAGCAATTTGGTTTTAAAAGTCAAATTTCCACTGTATGATGTAGAACAACACTTCCCTAACTAACAGCGTTACTACTACTACTGTTGTTGGTATATCCTGATAAGGGAGCAGATTAGCAAGAGGAGAACAATGCATAATAGTGCACTGTGCATATGCTTTACTCAGCAAAAGCTTTTGCAAGCATGGGCCTCACTCACTAGGGAAGACATTAATATGAGTCAAGGCAGTCATCTGCTCAGGTGTGTTTGATTTTACTGTACTGAATGCAGTGGCCTTTCTTGTAAGGGAACTGTAAATGTGACTGACAGTGGTACCCTGTGTGCTTTGTTGCCTTTTAGCACTGGTATGTGGCAGCTATGTGCACAGGTATGTGTTTTTTTTCCCGAAGTGCTTTGTCTGTGTCATAGCTTTGTCCAGTGACTCACTTTCAGGTGTTAGGGAAAGTTGTCTGTTGTTTGGTGGTCTTGGGCACATTCACATCTGACGGTGTGGTGAGTACCTTGATCACCTCTGACTAATGCTCTTGTGCTGCTTGGAAACTGCTGACTCACTTCATTTTCATGCTTCTCCCCTGTCCGCCTCAGGCGCCTTGGACTAGAGATAGTGTCCAAGATAAGGTTAGAGAAAGAGGAAATGGAAATTAATGACAGTAACCGTATGTTGTGGCAAGGATGAAGATATCGCAAAGATCTCTTTCTGATAATGTGAGAAAAAGATCATAGCTCTACTAGATTTGCTGAAAAGGTACGCGAGCCATGTGTTAGGAACTGGGCAGAGTAGTCTTAACAACTGAGTGACAGTTGGGAAATGCTGGGTTGTGGTCCTGCTAGTGATCTGCTCTTTAAATTGAACTTAAAGCCTTTTTACTTCTATGCCTCTGTTTTGACCTTCCGTCCTTCTCTCTGTCTTCTTACATTCTGCTACACAAAGCTTTACGCTGAAATAATTTTCTGCTGTTTGCAAAAGGGCTGACCTGGCTTGAGGTTTCTACTGCAGCATAAATAGCAGGAGCAGGGAAAGGCATTTAACCAGTTCTAGCCTGGAAAGAAGTGAGAGATAAAGGTCAGTGAGAGATGGCTCACTTACCAGAAGGTTAGGAGCTGCTGGCAAAGACAAACACACTGATTTCAGTTGCATGTGGGGACTGTTTATTAACATGTGAAAGATTTCTGACGCGCACCACATTTCCTTTTAATCAGACTAAGTTTCAGTCACATTTTCCCAGCAGGATCCAAGTGAATGAAAAGATTTTCCTATGCTGCTTTGGTTGGCAGACTATGCAAATTTTTTCACCTGACAGAATAAGAGTAAGACTTGACTTAAAACCTGCTGTTAGATTCAGGAAAAGAATATATTTGGGGGAATTCTAGATGCGGATATGGCACACAATTTCAAGTGAGAGCTACTACATGAACATTAAACTGCGTTCTGCTTCTCACCATCTCCACATCATCCCTGTCTTCACACATCATGGTTTGCCTCTTCTTACTGTGTTTTTCAGCACTTGGGGAAGTACCGTTACTGCAGATGCTGCTTTGTACTTTTGGAAGGTCTAGAAGCATTCTGTCTGCATCAGACTGCACTTGAGTCATTTATGAGGTTTTCACCCTTTAAGTCACAGGTGATTATCAGATTAATTTTGTGATGCTGTGTGTCACTGTAGGTTTTTTACATGTGTGTACCTCTGAACATGTGCATAAATACTGCATTTTATCCAGGATGAAGACAGAGAAAAGCTTCATTTTGAATTTAAGCCTTTTAAAACTGTCTCAAATATATTTAAAGTTAGCAGAAGAAATTCTTAAAGCCAGGCTTTTAAAAGGACTTGGGCTCTTGCAGTTGTTCAGAGGTGATGTAGAAAATCCAGGTTGATGTTGATGTACTTAATGTTTAATTTAGTGCAAAATTTACAGAAACGTTACAGGATTCTTAGCAGCATGTTTAGGAATTGTTAGCATCTGCACACTTGCCATCCAGTACAGTAAATGCTGTCAAATCAAGCACTATCTTTGAATGATTTTACTAGCCCTGCTGAGCATACAAGATCATTGATTAGTTATTTCATGTTTGGCTAATTTGGAGTCATAATTGGTAAAAAACAGGGACTGTTGAAGTTTGTTGAGATATTTCTTTTGGCTTCAACAGGGTTTGAATCAGGTCCAAAATCAAACCCGCCTTTATTATTGGACTTGATAAGTCTGGTGTTTGTGATGAAGTCTTTTCATCTCTGAAGTTGTCGAATTAAATCAGGCTGTTAGGGGACTGAGAATCAGGGAGAATGAGGAGGCTGAAAGTATTCTGAGTTTGTGGTGTGGCAAAATTGTTCTAAACGCTCATATCACAAGAGGCAGAGGTGAATGAAAACTGATGTAGAATGTGTTTGCTGCAATGTGGGTAATGCTGTCACCATGTTTATTTGGGATTTTACCTGGCATCTGACTGTCGGGTTGTTTAGTGTGTAGGTGCAGCTGAGCCTTTCACTGAAGTTGGCATCTTATTTTTTGGAACCATGCCAAGCACATCTCGGATGTTTTTTCCAGTATTGGGTGTTACCTCTTTAAGGCAGGAATTGGTTTTCTTTGAATAATAAATCTGGAAGCTTCCCTACCACATGTGTTCTTCAGTTAAACTATTTTGTACAGAAAGAACCATGAAAAAATATTTAATAAATAAATATTAATGTCCTGTGTAGCTCTGTCTTGGTGCTGCTACATCTTGTGTTTGCATTGTCATTACCAATTTTGGGATGCAATTTTCATAAGAAATTCAGCTACCTCATACTCTTCAGTGTCATATGTTAGAATACAGACAAATTAAATCAATACTTGGAGATTAAAAAAAGCCTTGTGAGTCTTTTTCTGTTCAACATTTCCTTAGTATTCAATGAGCCTATGAATATTACTTCATATTAGTTAAAAATATGCAAATAACTGAGCTAAAGGAGATGGTCTACTGTCAGAGAAGATAAAAAAACTTAACAGCTCACTTGGAGCTGTAATCAGGTGAATGGCACTTTTCATTTCCAGTGCTGTTAACAATGTCTTGTGACTTGTACTGGAAGCTTTTGGATTCCCTCACAGAGAAGGTCAGTTCTGTTCCCTCATATCCCTGTGATTTGGAAGTGCAAAGAATAGTCTGTGCAGTGTACGTGTTGCATTTGTGGCAGTGTTGCAGCATGGCTGAGACCCACGAAATTAGAGAACGTGGTTGTCTCCGGCTGCTTGGAGAGAGGCACCATAATAAAAGTATTTATACTGGGTTTTTTGGACACTAGAAAATTTGTTACCAGCTCACAGTCTGGTGGTGGAAGTCCCACTTGTAAACCTATGGGTACTGTCACCATGATATATTTCTAAGCTCGTGATTCATGGCCTGTTTCTGCCACTTTCCACAATTTTTTTTTTTAAGATTCTTGCTGCTTCAAATTCTATGTTATTCTTTAGTTGCTGTTTCTGGATTTTTAAAATAAACAAAGCAACAAGGTCAGACAAATTAGGAATTAGACTCCTAGGAAAAAACTTAGAGACTGCCCAAAATTATTAAAATGTAAATTGCAATTCCAGAAAATATAAAGAGGTTATTTTATGGGAGTGTACTGAGGAACAAAAGTTATCCTTTTCCCAGTGCTGATGCTTTTTATCTTTTGATTGTTGTCTTTGTAGCATCTATCAATACCTTTAATTCCTTCTCAGATAGGAATAATGAGAGAGAAGTATGTTTATGTAACCACTTGATGCTAAAGTTGTAACTTACAGTTTATAGTACAGAACCATCTAAGTTGCTGAATACTTGGTTTTGTTTCTTGAGGAATGGAGAAAGGAAGGGAAAGTAGAATTCATTTGATTGACACATACATTGTGGGTTGTACCATCTCCTGCATTTATACCTGTTGCGTCCTCTGATACCACCCAAGGTCCTTGTGGGATGTGTCTGTTCCCGCTCTACTCTCTCTGTGTGGCCTTTCAGAAGCTGTTGCAAGGAAAACTTGAGCATGGGTAAGAAGGTAAATAAAAAGTGATGGAAAGTCCTATTTTGTGTTGACAGCTGGAGCTTGGGTAATTGGCAGGCTTTGGTTCTGGTGTTGGCTGTGCTGTGGATTTGTTGTGTGACTGTCACAAGCTGTCTGTGACCATTGTTCTAAGTTCCTCTGTGTATAAGAGAGGAGCAGTAAGACAAATCTGGCCAGATTTACTTCAGTAGTGTCTTCTAAATGACTAGCTTTTTGTATCAGAGGGGATGGATAAATCTAGGAAAAAAAAGAACAAAATCTGCACTGTTTTCTAATCCTATATAATAAAGGATTTGATCTCGCATATAGAAATGGACTTGCTCGTGCTACTACGTCTGCTGAGTGGATGTGAAACTTCTTTGCCTGGGTATAAATGCTTACGTGTGTTAGTAGTGGTGTGTTACTTGGTCTGTCTTTTGGAGAACTGGAGTTAAAAGGTGATACTTTTGTAGTCTTAACTTTGCAATTAGCTCATTGTGATTAAGAACAGGAGGATTCAATATTTAAAGCTTTGAACTAAGTGTGATCCATATTTCCTTGTTGCTGCATGTGTAAAGCTGGTTTGAATATGGGGAAAATATTTTGTCCTTTGAGAATATGGGCAGTTTCTGTACCTTATGCTGACCCTTTGTGTTGCTGTAAATGTAATTTACAGTTCTTTAAAACAAGGTGAGAGAGATCAGTGTTTGATAAGCATAAGCCATGAAGCTTCATAGGAGAGGCCTTCTTTCCAAAGCTTCTCTCTTAGCAAGGAACCTCCAGCACAATTTAGAAATAAAAAGCAACCCTGGTTTTATACCAACTTCTGAATAATCCTTTGTCAGCCTTCTTCCATGGCCCCATTTCTTTGGGCACTTCTAAAATAAATGTCTTTATAATAACCACTGAAGAGCTCAGTAGCTACTCCTGTGTTGGGTCTGTTCCTGAAATGCCCAGTGTGGACATGATCAGTGCACCCTTGATGGTGGGTAAATATCATGATACATGTGGTGACATCATACTGTACTGCCACTGCTACATCTGTAGTTTTTCATGTGTTCATTTCCTGTCTACAGGAGTGATGGTATTGGTCTCACCATCGAGAGATTCCTCCCAGGCTGTGCATTGAGGACTGACGGCTTAAGTAGACAGACTTCGATCTCTGTACCTCAAATATACAGTTGCCTTAAATAGTCCATGACTTCTGTACAAAATTTCATGTTTAGTAAGTGCAAAATGATCTGTTCTTATAGACTTATATACCTCTATATTTGTATTTGCAAAGACTTAGTTTGTTGCAGACATTCAGATTCAGACACTTGGACTTTTGCAAAAAGCCAGATCATCCAATGAAGTGACTTTGTAGAAACACCTTTTGGGGGTATTGTTTTTTTATAGAGGAGGTTGCCAGATGAAAGTAATGTGTGGGCCTGGTTACTTTGACTGAGCACTTAATGTTGCCCATGAAAGCAGGTATTAAATTGCTATGAGCATGTGGTATAGCTGTGTGTCCTAGACCCTTTGCAGTTATTCACCTTGGTTATTTTTGGGAAACTCTCCAGGTTGCTTTTATTTGTGTGAGAGCACAGCCCACGTCCTGCTTAGTGTTTGGCTGTTTAGTCCTGCTCTCTTGCTCAGTCCTTAAATTTAACTTGTGTGTGTTGCCCTTGGTGGCAGTGCAAGTGACTTTTTAGATTAATGGGCTCAGTTAAGTAAAATACAAAACAGAAGGACTTTGTGGTCCCCAAAACTGGCCTCTGTGACTGAACTCTGACAGACTTATCTAGGTCTTGAGCTTCTGTTTATTTTATTTTTTCCAAGGAAATTACAGGTAATTGTTCTTTACACACACACATATGAATGTATTAAAATACAGAAATCTGTGTGGGAAACAGTTGAGGAGCAACACTTGGCATTCTGGAAAGAAGCAACTTGCCTTCCAGTGCTGTTTTTGTGAACTTCATATTCTGCATCCGAGATAACTGCTGTACTTCATCCTCATGTATTTTTTTGAGGATCTCTTTAGGAACTTGGAACAGAAGTGCTTAACTTCAAGGGATTCACTGTCTTCAAATAAAAAGCTCCCCTCAGCATCAAGCCCTGCAGTCCCGAAATGCTGCATCTCCAAGGAGTTTTGCATTGATGTGTTTAGTTCAGCTCCTTATGGCTTCCTTGTTCAGCTCCATTCTCTTTGAGTATTTCATCCTTCTAGAAGGAGCAAGACTGACCTGCTTCTCACCAGAACCTGGGCAGTGGCTCCCCATCTTTCCCACTCCTTCTTAGACTATGCATGCCTTTCCTGAGCTGCTGTCGTCTTCCTTACCTCCCTATATAAACACTTTCCTCCATTGCTGTGACAGGCATTGAGGCTGATGGCAGCTTTGCTGTGCCTTTTACCAGCAGAGTACGTGCACACAGAGAGGGAGAGCTTGTGTCCTGACAGCTTGCACAGCTGTTTTTCCTACATTAGATCACAGCAGAAAGAAAATAAAGAAGTGGAAAGCATTATGGTATGTTAACCATTTCAAAAACTCCTGGCTTACTTTCACTTCTTCAGTTTACACTATGGTATGTAAATTATCTCTGTGCTCAATAGAAAATAAATAATAATTCAGTTTTATAGCAAGTATTTAAATTGGAAATGCTAAAATTCGCTGGTAGATGGTATTTATTCTTCAGCCTTTGAAAGAGCCAAACTGTCTTATCTCTCCTTTGTAGCAGAGTGCAGTTCTGGAATGCAAGACTCCTTATGAAAATCTGAAAGGATTCCGAAGTTCCCTTGACTTTGGAGGAAGGTCTTAAGATACCCTTAAATTTTTCCCTGCTTCGAGACTTTCTGGAGAAGGTTTGCTGACCCTCAAATTATTCCCTGCTTTGGGACTTTTTGAAGAGGGTGTGGTGGGCTGACCTTTAGTGCCTTCCAGGTTCACATCAGACTGTTCCCTCACTTCCCTTCCTCAGCTAGACAAGGGAAGAAAATAGCATGGAAACCTTGTTGGTTGAAATAAGGATGGGGAGATCAGTCACCAGTACAATTTACCAGGTACCATTTATCAGTTACCAGTCAAAACAGACTCCACTTGCAGAAGTTAAATGTAATTTATTGCCAACTGATAACAAAGTAGGGCAGTGTAAAACAGAGCAAAAACTAGAATCACCCTTCTCCTGAGTCTGCCCTTTTTGCCAGGCTCAGCTTGATCGTCGACTCTACCTCTCTGCTGAACACTAAGTGGTGGAGGTGAATTGGGAAGAGGGATTGTAGTCAGTGTCTGTGAGAGTTCCTCTTCGCTGTTCCTTCTTCACAGTGCTATTTCTCTGCTACTGCTGGGGTCCCTCCCACAGGTTATGGTTCTTCAGAAACAGACTACTCCAGGCTGGGATCCCCATGGGCTGCAGTCCCTGCTGGAAAACCTGCTTCTGAGTGGCTCCTGAGCTGTGGGTTATCCATGGGCTGCAGTGTATACGTCTGTTCCACCATGGTCTTTCATGGGCTGCAGTGGTTAATGTGCTTCACTGTGATCTTCACCCCAGACTGCAGGAGAGTGCTGAGAGCACATCCTTCCCCACTGTCTTCGCTGACCTTGGTGTCTGCAGGGCTGTTCCTTTCTCATGTTCTCACCCCTTGCTCCAGCTACAGTTGCTTTTGTGCAGTAACTTTTTCACCTTGTTTAATACATTATCCAAGAACTGNTTATCACTCACAGAGGTGCCATTAGTTTCACTGATGGGTTCAGCTTTGGCCAGTGGTGAGTCCCTTCTGGAACTGTGTGGAACTGGCTCTGTTTGATGTGGGCGATGGCTCCTGATGTCTTCTCACAGAAGCTATCTCTGCAGTTCCCTTGGCTATCAAAACCTTGCCATATAAACCAAACACAAAGAGTGATGCTCTAATATTTGTCTTTGAGGGAGGTGGGAAGTGATTCACACCCTAATTAAACATAAGGCAAATAGATCGCCAATTCCTCCTTAAACTTGCTTGGTTTGGGTTTGTTGGGGTTTTTTTGTGTGGTGTATACAGATAGCATCCTTGTAGGTGAATACATACATGGACACAAACTCACTTTTGCTAACATTTGATGCTCACTGACAGAAGGAGACGAACACAAACACTTTCTGTGACTTGCTTTGCATATGCATTTCATATACAGCAGCATTGTTAAAAGGGACTCTAATATGAAATACAGTGCTGCTATCTGTGCTGTTTTCACAGAATTAGAGAATCAATTTGGTTGGAAAAGA
>VYZS01098383.1:0-11287 GCA_013400695.1 Neodrepanis coruscans
TTGTGGGCTCATTTCTCACAAGAAGAAGCTAATGCATTTCAATTTTGTCAGTTTGCACTGATTTTCAATACCTTCAAGTCAAGAAAAGACTCTTCTTGTGCATCTTCTAAGTGAACTTTTTTCTCAAGGTTCTTGCAGGTTTGTTCCAAGTCTTACTTGATTTGGAGGCATGAAAAACTTATTGATAACTGTATTAACGAAATTTTGCTCTGAAATTTTGTTCCTATCAAGATTAATCACCTTAATTTGAAGAGTCACAGGGTTGTAGGAAGGGGACTGTGTACATGTGTGATTCAGGGTTTTCTGGACACAGCACATATTAGAACTATTTAGTAGAGAAAATTGTGGGGGAAAAAATGCAATGCAAATTTTTAAAAAGTCAATATTTTAAAAATTAATTTCAAGCATATTTCAAATGAAAATTTATAGTTTTTCTTGAGAAAGAAAAAAAGAAAAATGAAAAACCCTTCCACTTTTAAATTATCAGTCATCATAAATGCAACTTTTACATTTTAAAAAAAAAAGGGGGAAGAAGGTATTTTCTATGAAAAATGTTAAAAAAGCGATTTTCATTATATCTTTGGCATAGACTTAAACTGATCTCTCATAAGTATGTTTTACTGGTCATTAATGATCTTATTAGTATTTTGTGGAGTACCAAGAAAAAATGGACTTGTTTCATATAGTGGGTGTGCTTTAGATGCAAATTCCACAACCCATGAGCCATTTGAATCGTAGCTATTTAATGATAGCTTTTATTTATTCTGAAAATGGTGTAAAGTAAGGTGATGTTTACCTGTGGTAATTCAAGCTCATCTACCTTCCTTCAGCTGTGTACCCATATCCCTAGCTAGTGCCAAGTTCTTTCTGACCTCCTTCCTTCCTTCCTTCCTTTCCCCCTAAGCCTTGCAGTGATGGCTGCTGCAGGCTCCTTGCTACAATGCAGGAAGCATCCTGGTGCTCTGTATTGCAGCTTGTGCAATCAAGGATGAGTGACTCATTTCTGGGACAGACCAGTTCAGATTCTGGGTGGCTGGTTTGGAAAGCAGTGTGATGTGCAAAGGGTGGCAACTTTCCACCCACCCTCCATGAAGAGGTGAAGTGGCTGAGTGCTAAGTGAAGATACCTGTTACACAGTGTTGGTTTACTGTTCTCTCCTCTGCTGGTAAGGTGTCTTACAAGCAGGGAACCTGGAATTTAGGTTCTCCATAATTTTTTTCCCGTTGTGTAGTAGATGAAACCCTCTGTTCAAGCATTTCAGACCCTGGCAGAAGGGGTGTTTTTTTTGTTTATGGGTCTGTACCTATACTGTGGTTGTGCTGTGGCAGTCCTGTGGTCATGCTTCAGTCCTGAGTCCTGGGCTACTTCTGATGCACCAAATACTTTTCCAGCTTACCATTTAAACTCAATGAAGCAGAAATTTCTGTATAAGAGAAAGAATGACCAACTGTTCATTCAGCAAAGCAGCTGGAGAGGGAAACTGATTCCAAATCATCATAAAAACCTGAATCTGCTTTTTCAACAGAAATTGTTTTTCTCCACAAGCTTCAGAGAATCCTCTCTGCTGATACTCTCCTCTTCTCAAAGTCTTTGGCCCTGCATTTCAATCCCACACCTCCGTCAGATCTGCAGTTGGCAGCCAGGGAGGAGGCAGCAGGATGTGTTTCCCAGTAGAGCACAGCACAAGCGGCAGGCTGTGAGCAGGGCTACCTGCTACCTGTGTGCCATGCCAGTGGCAGTGTCACCCCTGTCCTCAGATAGCTCAGTGATGGATAGAGCGTGTAAGATATTTTATGGTTCACTTTTCTTGTTGCCACAGGATGTATCAAAACAGCTCAGTACTGAAGTCGTTCAGAGAGACTTCTGTGCTTAGAGGTGTCTTTATTATTTGTTTGTTTGTTTCAATATCTCTTCATGGGGGGCATATGGGAAGGAAAAAAACCTCACTGAATTATTCAATTCCCTCTCCATCCTGATAGTAAATTTTCATCTGCCATGTAAGGATGAGAGATTTCTCTTGTACTTTGTGTTCAGGAAGATTTTGAGGGGGTAAATATGTCTAGTGAATATTTATCATTTTATGCTCTTAAAACACCAGATTTTGTCAGAAAGCAGACACCTCAAGCCATGTCCGTAATATCTGTGTGAGATCAAGGATGTAATGTAGTAACCTCTTGTTATTCATCATCCAAAGGATTGAAGGTAGGTGGTAACAGTCCACAGCTGGGAATTTTATGGGGCAGGATAAATGGCTTTTCCCGTCTCTGCACCTAGGGGATCTGAAAGACACCAGGGGACGTCACTTACTTTGAAAAGCTGCTTGAATTGTTTTGCTTACCTCTTAGAAAATGTCATGGTGTTTGCCCCTTTCCTTCTGTTTTTCCCATTTACAGTTCTAGAGTTTCTCCCTTGAGCGGAGGATTGTGATGAGAGAATGGGCTGCTGTAAGAAGGGAGTTAGAAGTTGACTTGGGAAGATGAGATGGTTTCTCTGAGTATGAGGAATTAGATACAGAATGAAATAGATTATATATGACCTTGTGATACCCAGCTAAAAATGCTACAATGTCAGGCAGAATACTCATTAGATTTCTCTTCTCCCTTTGAGACAGCATTTCCACATTCTTTGAAAAATGATCTTTTATAAACATCTTTTTAATTATAAAATGATCTTTTATTGCAGCAGAGATGAAGGGATGTTATGCTTTGCTGGATAAATATTTCTTGTAAAAATAATGAAATTGAGGCCATGAATATGTGCATAGATGTTCTTAAAGTCTGAGTGCTGTAAAATGGCATACATATACACACTGACCTCTTTGGGCTACTCCCAATTTGATTCCAGTAATAGTGCTTTGGTCTTTCAGGAATACTTCACCAGAACTTGAAATCAGAGACTTGGTGAGGTTCAGTATAA
This sequence comes from Neodrepanis coruscans, assembly GCA_013400695.1. Classification (NCBI taxonomy): domain Eukaryota; kingdom Metazoa; phylum Chordata; class Aves; order Passeriformes; family Philepittidae; genus Neodrepanis; species Neodrepanis coruscans. The sequence continues at coordinate 2,917 of VYZS01098383.1, forward strand.
TATGGGTATGAAAGCCTGCAGGACCCCAGTACAGAGGAAGAACATCTCTTGGTGTTGATAATTTTGTACATAAAAATCACTCATAGTAGGCAACCTTGTTTGCATGAGCCACCATTTGTCATATTGCTACCTGAATTTCTATGTGCTTGTATCTCCAAGCAGATTTATTTGATTTTTCATGCTTTTAAAAGGTCAGGAGGAAACCTCACAAATAGGTGACTGTGAGAACAGAAGGTGAACACGAACTCTGGGGTATTTCTTGCCGTTCAAGATGCCTTAACACATCCTTCAAGATGCCTTAACACATCCCATGGTGTAAGGGGAGGATGCACATATTCAAGTGCTGGCCTCCAGCCAGGCTGGGAGAGTGGGATTGCTTTGAGGATATCATGTAGACAAAATATATGAGAAACAGGTATAAAATGGAGTGCTGTCCTGCAGTGACAGACAATGAACTGCCACACTTGTGAAAAAATCCTTCCTCTAGTCATCTTGGTTATAGTAGTGCCCACTTTTTTGTTCTAGTCCAGACCCTTCTTTCCTCTCATCAGCTCTCCTTCTTGCAGATGAGCTGACAGCCTCCTGAGGCTACATCAGCAGCTACATGCAGTTTTGCCAAAATGTAAGTTAGTGCAAGTAGTGCTCTTTGCTGCAGTGGCCCATTAATTTCAGGCAACTGAGTTAAGTTCACATAAACTCCCATGTAAGGATTCAGTAGGGACGTCCTCATGCTGTACTCAAGCCCTGGCTTTGGTTGTGAAGTCTACCAGTGCCTGTCTCCGCTTAACATTTCTGTTAATGCTAACTGTTAGTGCTTGTCTGTTAGCTTGTTCTCTATTCACAAGCTGCGCAGACTGCTGTATGTGATGTGCCTTTCGTTTGTAATACTTTTAAAACTTAAAACCTCCTTAGTAACTCCTTGTTTTCCTGATAAGAGAAAGTGTAAAAAGAGTTCCTCAGCTAAAAAATTTTAGTCATCTGCATTACAGCACTGTGTATACTGACTTGCAGCTTAACAGCTATGGATTGTTTCTACAAGGCTGGGAGAAACCAGGTATCTCCTCTTTGGGGTCCCACTAGGACTGGAGGAGCTGCCCTCGGTGAGCTGAAAGTGCTGAGGTTTTGCAGATGCCCTCTGAAGGGTAGAACACAGTATTTTCACACAACTTAAATATCCCACCCAGCAGTAACAATGGAGCCAGTGATGACTGTTTTGATTTCCTATGAAAAGTTTACACAACGTAATAAGGGTCTGGCAGAACATCAGTTTGCTAATCATATGCCCAAGTTGTGCAACAACAGTTCCTGGCCTGTCTGCAAAGGCAACTGGAAAATGGAGCTATGCAGGAAGTTCTGAGTTATTTTTCTTTTTCAAGGATATATATGACCTTGGATCCTAACAAACTGGGAAATATGTTTCCAGGACTCTAACAAATTCGTATATTTCTGCCAGTCTAACAGGGTGAAAAGGGATTCAATGCATATTTGGCATCTGGATGGGATGCATGCTGGGTATTTGGGAGGTTTTGGGTTATTATGTTTTTAGGGCAAACTTCTTCCTTGTTTCATGATTGTTATTTCTGTTTCTGTTCAGCAAGGGTGTATTCTCTTGTTTTCCATTTTAATTCCTGCCCTGGCAGTGCCCAGAGCACACCACTGGCGGCAAAAATCAAAGAGCTGTAAATAACTCCAAATACATTTTGATTTTTCTTTCTCTGGGAGCCCCACTTTTGCAGACATGGTGCAGCAGCAGAAAGATATTTTACCTTGGCCTGGACTCTGTGTCCTCTTTCCTAATGAAAGCAGTAATGAATTATTAGCACAAGCCTTTTTATCTAATTCTCACTCTCTTGCCTTCAAATGGAGAGCAGAGAGGTTGTGCAGCCCTATCAGGCAATGCAAGGAGTTCTGCAGTGCACTGAGCCACTATGACCTAATATATTTTGGTTCTTCTTGGCTCATGTTGGGCAGCTGCATTTGTATGAAAACCTGTTCCTCCACAATTCTTTAGAACATATCTCTCTGGGGGTGCAGGTGGAGAGTTTGTTTTTTTCTGCCCCCAGATAGATCTACATTCTTTAATGAATAACCAAATCAAACAAAATCTCCACCCTTTCATTTGAAAGACTGCAGCAAACCACACTAAGGTCACACCAGTCTGAAAAGTAGACTGACTTTGCAGCTAACAGTCTCACAGTAAGTTAATGAGGAAAGGGTTGTTTGGGGATTTTTTGTTGCTTCAATGCAAACAGGTTACAAGATATATAGAGAAGCCATCTGTGGGTTTTGTTTTTTCTTTAAGATATTGAATTATTCTCTTGTGTGCTTAGATTTATATGGCTGTCAATACACCTGTAAGAACAAAATGCACTGTTCTGAGACACTGGTTGGTTGGTATTTTGCTCACTAATGAGAATAGGTTTTTTTTTCTATGTATAGCACAGTGATGGAATGAAGAATGTAAATGCTCTATAAGGCTTCATTTCTTGTCTAAGCTGGCATTGTTGGTGCAAGAAGCCAGGAGCTGAGGTAAGGAAAAAGATGTAATATCAGTTCTCTTCTTCATTCACTGGCAAAAACTGCTCCTTTCTTGGTCTTCAGTTCTACTGCATTTTGGATTTAATTGTACTTAAATGTTTCTGAAAGACTTGTTCATTGATGAGATTTTTGTGTAAAAAGTTCTTCTCACTATAGAGCTGTGTGAAGACTTACTGCCATTCTCTACTAAGGGAGGAAGCAATGTTTTGGCTTGATGCAATTTCATTTTTCTCAAGAAGGTGTAAAAACCGTAATAGCATATGTGGCAATATATAAAAGGCTAAAATAGAAAACAATTTCTCAATTAATCTCAAACTTTTAAAATGAAGTATTTTGGAGTACTGTTTTAAAATAAATACTTGGATTTCAAAACTTTCTATTGGGTTTGGGGTTTTTTAGGTAAACCAAAATCACGATGTTCTACTGTAACAACCTATCAAATTCAGTGTTGATGTGATCTCATGATGACAGAGAAAAATATTTTGCAATTTTCAATGAATAAACATTTTGTATGGAAAAAGTTTCTTTAAGTTTACTAAGCGTTACTGCTTCCTAAAGATTGCCAATAATGTTCTGCCTCATCAAACAAAGGTTAATTGACCTTGGGTGAGAAAGAGGCTAGAAGTTCTGTTTCTACCGCTGGTATAAAATTCAGATGAATTTGAATAGTGACAATTTGCTGTTTCAAGAGGCTAGGCAAAACTTTGAAAAGGGAAAGTGGGCTTATAGGCATGTGAAAATGACTTGGTTGCAGGCTAAGAGATGGGACTGCTTACTTTTAAGGTCGTTTGTTGTTCTACATGCTTTATAAGCAGTGAAGAACAATAGCAGGTGTTTATTTGTCACATTCAAAATTATTTATAAACAGCTTCTAAACCCAAAATATTGTACAATCAAGGTTATGAGTCCTGATAAGCCATTGTACCTTCTGGCTCTCAAAGTATTAATTGGATTACTGCTAAATGTCTATTATTTGTGATTGACCATTTCTAGGTGCACTGCTTAGCAGTTTTGCATTGTGCAGCAAATTTGTAGACTCTGCATATTAAAAGAGATGTATCTGTAAAGATACTGGCACAACTAAAACCAGAAGTTTCTTGAGCTTTTTTTGCCTGTCCATGTGCTGTAGATGGACACCTTCACCATGGACAAGACTATGCTAATGCACCTGGTCCTGCTGAGCCTGGTGACTGAGAGTAGCCAGGGGTGCTACTGTGAACATTACCCATGGGGGTCATGGTCTGCCTGCTCACAAACCTGCAATTATGGAACACAGACCAGGCACAGGTAGGGCCAAGCTATCTCACTCCTTCCTTATTTATTCTCTGTGAACATGCAACTTCTGGGGAGAGGGACTTGTGTCTGAAGCTCCACCATTCATAAAATAATGAGAAAAATTATCATGTTCAAGTGTTTACCAGATAAATAGATTACCTTTGAATTTCAAGACCTTAAAATTACAAAACTATGTGTATAGAACATTGCTGCCCATGATAAGGAGATTGGAACTATGTCAGCTTTAAGACCGCTTCCCGCCCAGACCTTTCTATGATTTTATGCTCTCCAAACAAGCCAATATCTGCCAATACCTGTAGTGAGGTGAGAACAGCCAGGTCCTATGGAAGCCTTGAATTTAGCCCTGGTGAGCACACAAGTGCCCCACACTGGGAGCTCTGCCCAGTGCTGAACAAGCCTACAGAAACTTCTCTGCACCAGTACTTTTATTACAGCAGTTAAAGTCAAATAAAGATTCAGCAGCATCAATGGAAGCAGCTCTGCGGCATAATCTAAATCTGTGAGAAATTCCCTCTTTTCCTCCTGTCTTTGTCTGTAGGTATCCTCTAGGATGTCTGAAGTGTCAAGAATCAAAAAGAATTGCTTTTTAAACTTCAAGCATATTTGGATTTTTCTTGTAATCAACATTCTGGAACTGCATGTTATCTCTCAATGTTTTTAGTTGAGCTCAAATAACTTTGTCAGCCTTCATAGTTAGAGAACGTCTACAATCTGAATTCTCTTTCCCAGAATAATTTGTTAATTTTTTTTAGGCAAATAAGAATGGATGAATATTATAGCCAAAACTTCTGTGACCGGTTGTGCACAAAGCAGGAATCTCGTGCATGTAATCAGCAAACATGTCCTATCAACTGTCAGCTTGGAGACTTTGGCCCCTGGTCAGAATGTGATCCATGCATTAAAAAACAAGTAGGTGGAAAATGTATTATATGGCTTAAATGTAAGAAATTATTCTTAATAGATCTCCTTGTTTCACCTTTATGACAATTGATCTGCAAAATGGCAGTTTAAATTAACAAGGAAAATTGGTTATATATTATACAGCAGAAGATGGAGAGAAAAAATTAAAACAAGCAGACCAAACCAGAAAGGGGTGATTTAGTAAATTCATTTATGATAATTCACTTCAAAGTTGTCACTGCCATAATTAAAGGTGAGTTTTTCACATAAAGGATGAAGTAAAGGCTGCATATCTGTCTAAGCAGGAGAAATTTATGGCATCTTTGCTTATCCACACCATTCTCTATGTTCTAAAGACAAGAAAAATAAGATCAAATTATCTGTTGAAAAGAGTTAGCCATGAAATCCTAAGTGCTGCTGGCTACAAATACTCAGGTTATATCATACACTGATAGGATCAGTTTGAGATGACTGTTAAGAAATAAAGAACATCATTCTCCCAACCTTTACAGCATACATAAAAAAAACCCTAAAAAAACCAAACCAAAACAAAAAATCCCATACACAAGCAGAAGAAAATCCAGGTGGATGTGCTTAATATATGTGTGACAAAGATCTAGAACGGTGGTTTTTTCTCTTGTGCTTTTTTCTTGACTGATGGTAGTCTTAGAGGTAAGACAGTAGAGTGGGAAGAAGTGAAAAGGAAAGTTCAAGTAATTTTGACCTAAAGCAACCGAGCCCTGTCAAGTGTAACATTGTAGAGGGTAGAGGGGAGCAGAGTGAAGACTGTTAGGGGTAGTTGTATGGCTGGTGGGTCTGAGCTTTAAAGCTAACCATGACAGCAGCTATGAGGTTCTATGCCAACACAGCCTACAGCTCTCTGAATGCACCTCTCAGCTTCAGAAAATCATGCTTGAAAAGCAATCTTGAAAAAACTGCCAGACATTATAAGTATATCTTTATTTATATGCATATCTTTACTTATATACCTATTACTTATGTATGTAACTTTATGATGCCCACACAGAATGAGAAAGACATGAAACAACTGTTCTAGATGTGAAATGTGAACCACCCACACAGGTTCCCTTCTTGCAACCGGGATGGACGGTATGAGAGCTGAGCACGAGAAACAGTGAGAGTCTGGGAGACAGCAAGCTTCAAGAGCTGAAAGGGAGCATTCCTCTCAATTGAACTGATATCAATATCCTCTTAAATGTCTGAGTTACTTTCCTTACATCCATATATAAAAGCATTCATTTTTACTAATTTTAAATATTGATGCAACACATGCTTCTTCAGCAAAAAGGTGCTTTGTGAAATGTGATCCATTTTTCATTTTATGCTTTAAACTAAAGATACAGGAACTGAACTTTTTATTCCTTCAGAAGACGAGGTTGCCTGCTGTTTAATGATGTATTCTCCATCAGGCCTATTGATGCCCTCAGACATCAGTTGCCTGTCTGCCTTACCTAGGATGATGGCATGGTAGAATGTAAGGACAAGAATAACTGATTATTTCCTTCAGGGCTCTGGTTTTGATAAATCTTCAGCAGCACTGAGGCATGTGGCTCTGCCTGGAGCTACAAAACCAGCTCACACAATCAACCCTGAGTTTATTTCTTCTGCCTTTCAGTTTCGTACCCGAACACTACTGCGACCATCCCAGTTTGGGGGTCAAGCCTGCACTGAACCACTAGTGGATTCCCGCCCGTGCTTCCCAGCTAAGCTCTGTAACATCGTGGAAGTTGATTGCAAGAATAAATTTCAGTGTGAAAGTGGTAACGATAATCATTGTGCAACTGCAGCATTTCCAGATAGTCAAAAGATTAGACACTGAGTCAAAAAAGAACCAGGTCTTTTATATTCCATGCATAAATTCTAGGGAAAAGGGACAAGGGAGAAAAGTCTGCATAAGGATTTTATATGAATTAGTAGCACTTCATGTTTTCAGTTTCTTCTGTAAGTAATTAAAATGCAGTATCTAGCCTGGGATATCACTATGATCATGATAGCTGGACAATAGTACAATAGTACTATTTCAATAGTAATAGTTACAATAGTATTTCTTTGCACAAATTTTTCATGTACAAACATACCCATAGAGTTTTTCTGGACACAAACTCTCACTATTTTTATTAGGCTTGCAGTGATTTCTTGTTTGTTTCAATTTAAATATACCTGATTAGCCTTGAAAGAACTTTATCCACTAATCTGTTTGCAAAACTTAAAATTAGGCCTTTGCAGCTCCAAAACAAGACAAAACCGTCAGAATAGAAAGAAACACTTCTTAATTGGAATAATCCAGGCATTTTACTGCCTCACTGCTGACATCTATGGCAAGTTTACACCTTTGCTAGGGAAAAAGACAAGACTGCCCTTTTCTGCATTCAGACATGATAAATCTTTGCTGCTGCTGTTTCTCTGCTGTAGGTCGCTGTATTTCAAAAACATTGCAATGTAATGGAGAAAATGACTGTGGGGACAACTCCGATGAAAGAAACTGTGGAAGGAAAAAGACTGTGTGTAACCGAAAATATGAGAGCATCCCAAGTGTGCAGTTAATAGGCAGTGGGTAAGCCAAATTTTCTTATTTTTTCATAAACTTGAGATTGTTATCTCACTAATTAACATAAAGAAGGTAATTCCCAGTTAGTATGTGAGAGTATTCATTAAAACATATAATCTCTCAGATTAAAGGTAGTGAGAAATTATTAAAATGCAACAAAACAATCAGGCTAGGACTTGCCTGATGCATTTTCCAATCCTGCTCTGCATTGCTGGTACAACAGATGAAGAGCTGTCAGACAGCACTGCCTCTGAGCAAATCATCCTTCCTCACAGCACTCAGAACATCATGTATGGGCAACTTCCAGCTCATGGAACTACTTTCCTTTACATCGTGCCAAGTGCTTCAGAAATTTAGAGGATGCTCCTCTACAGATGTTGTTTGTCTGTGTTACATTTCATATGGTATGATCCTCTTCTAGGCTACTAATTTAAGCAATATAAAGCCTAAAAATGGGATGCCTGTTGCAGGTAGTCTTGCATTTTTAAACTGAATTTTAATATCAACTGTGCTCTAGTAACATTACATATGGTAGAAATGAAGAACTAATTGTTCATTTTCCTAGACCATTTTTAGGTCTTTCTCTACGTTAAGACTGACTCTTTCATGCTGACATTGGGATTATCAGTAGGGTTAGGCACTGCTGGGAAGTAGGAAACTGAATTCATGCTACTGCGTTTTTCAGGTGAATTCAATGTGAATGAGAAGTCCTTTATGAGGAATTTCTTTCAAAATAGTAATGTAATGCAGATACTCATACTCTGATTCAAACCTAACCTACAAAAGGCTTCAATGCAGCTATATATAATGAAGTATTCCAAGTCCATACATCTTTCTGGGATTGTTTAATCTCTGGAAATAATTTTTTGTTAGATTTCACATTCTGGCAGGAGAGAGCCGAGGAGAAGTCCTTGGCAACTCCTTCAATGGAGGACAATGCACAACAGTGAAGCGCAATGAGACAAGGAAATCATACCGTGTCCCTGCGAATCTGGAGGCTGTCAGCTTTCAGGTACACTTAAACAGTAGCTCCTAGCAAGTAACTTGGACTGTGATTACAGCAAGGGT
>VYZS01098384.1:0-64212 GCA_013400695.1 Neodrepanis coruscans
AAAAAAAAAATTAGTTTTTGGTCAGGGAACAAACCGCCCCATTCAACAGGAAACTCCATCCAGTCCCAGTGGCTGTAGGTGTGTCTGAGCTGGGAAAACTAAAGCTCAGAAGGGAGAAGAAACTCCTTTTTTTGTCTAGGACCTCAGTTTAGTTTCAGTGGTTTTCTCTATGTACAACTCTAGTGGTAGCTTTGAGGCATAACCAAACATATTTATCTTTAGTGAAAAAAGGTACAACTGCATAATAGTCAAAGCTGTATTTTGGTATTTTTAGTTATGAGTTCTTACACAGGCCTTTAGCTTTAAGGATTACTAAGGGCTGGAGTTTTTAAACTGCGCATTTTGTGGAGGCCTCTGAATTTGTTCTGTGTCTTTTAGGCCTGTAGAAAAATATTGAGAATATTTTCCCTTACAAACAACTCCTGGTTTTAACACCAGGTCTTGTGATCACCAGGTAGATGAGGAATCACCTCAGAAGAGAGGTGCTGCTCTCTGAAACAGAGATGTTGTGCATTAAAAAATAATCTAAACTAGGAAAGTTTAGAACCACTTGATCGATGGCTTCTTGATCTTGGTAACACTGACCTTCAGTGGCTTGAAATACTATTGTAATTTTTCAATTTGCTATTGTAAAATCCAGATTTCATAAACATATTATTATCTTTCCATTATGATTACTTATTCCCTCCAAGGTCTGCAGTGCTTTTCTGTAACATCTAAATGGAAATGGGATTAGGACGAGATTCTGTCACTCAGGGGATTTGTGGAAAAAGGTGGGGATATGCACAGAAAAGGTCATTTCTTAGGGGTGAGATGAATAAAATGACACTGAGTTATGAAAAAGGACAGCAATAGCAGTATTAGCCATTTTGCATGGCTTTGAATTGATTGGTTTATGGTGGAGCCACTAATGCTGGAGAACAATGCACTGTTATTTTCTTGCCTTTCATTATATCCTTAAATAAATAAATAAGAACCAGCTCTTAAGAAATGCCACATTATTTCAATGTGGTTCCATGTGAATTCTGCCTTCAGTGAGGGGTATTTGCTGTCTGGCTGTTTGTGGGAGAACTTCACTGACAAAAATCTCGCCCAGAAATTGATGCTTTCAAGTGTTTGCTCTGCCTACTGTTTGTTTTGCCACTCAAGCCATAATTTTATTGATGACTTAACTGGCTGAATGTGATATTTGAATGGACAAATAATTAATAACATACCTCATTATGATTCCTCTGGCAAACAGTAATGGCAATTAAATTGGTGAATGTGGCCTGTGGCTGGAAGATCAGATCAGTGCTCCTCTGCCTTGAGAAGCAAATCTGTCCAAACTCTCTCTTGCTTTTGTTTTGTTATTTTCCTGCTTTATAAATGCCAGATCAAAAAAACATGATGCTCCAAGAAACTGCATTTTCCTGCAAAGTTTAAAAGTATGCAGTATATGCAGCGTAAGATAAGGACCATAACTGCACTTGGCTAAAATGACTTGACTTTTTTAATGCCAAAGCCTAAAACAAGCAATAATAAGCCAAAAAAACCCCGTCTTCAGTGTTGCATTTGATGCAATTAAGAAATAATCAGTGTAGCTGGTAAAGTACAGAGATACTTGACAATCAAATGGTAATTTCTACTGTACTGCACACTGAGAGAAAACAGCTCAACAGCAAAAAAATGTTTTGGTCAAAATTAAATTAATAGATAACAAGAACGGTGCAATTTACTGTGAAGCATTGGATTAACTGCTCATGGTGAGCCAGGTGAAAGGCACATGAGCAACTTCAGGGGAGCAAACAGAGCACTGAGGATGTATTTTTATTAGCACATGTTCCTGAAAAATCTTACTGTGATGAATTTAAATGGAAAATTCCTGTTTGGGACACTTTCACCCATCTACTGAGTCATTTAAGTGAATTGTGTGCCCAGTGCTTGTGGTAATCATTGGCACGCCTTGGATACAGGACAGAGCACAAGAGATTTTAACACCCAGCTCAAATGAGCAAACCAGGCTGAGTACTACGAGCCTTTGTTAATAGCTATGCCTTACTTAATAGTTACTCCTTAATTAATGGTTGTTCCTTACTCAATCCAGGGCGTGTGTCCCCTCAGGATGGGCTGAAGCACAAGGAAACCGCGGGCCCTGCTCTGCTCCAGGGCAGCCGCTCTCCTCAGCGCTCGGGCAGAGCTGCGGGAGAAGCCGGGGCCGCTCCTCGGGGTTCTGGAAACGGTTCTTCGAGGTTCTATGGAAGCTGCTCCTCAACAGTTCTAGAAGCCGCGGGAGGTACCTCCCCCACAAGGCTTCTCGTCTTCAGTGGCACGGCATCTTCCCCTCAGGAGCAACATCCCTCAGATGCCAGCTCTTTTTTGGCGGGCTTTCCCTCAGGTCCCCTCATGAGGACCCCTCATGAGATCCCCTCACGAGTCTTTCCCCTCAGGAACGAACTCCCTTTTTAGCAGGCTTTCCCTTAGGTGCATGCACAGGTCCCTTCACAAGTCCTTCCCCTCAGACGTGAGCTCCTTTTCTGGTGGGCTCTCGCTCAGGTCCCCTCACGAAATTCCCTCACGAGCCTTTCCCCTCAGGTGCGATCTCCATTTTTGGCAGGCTCTCCCTCAGGTTCCCCTCACGAGCCTTTCCCCTCAGGTGCGATCTCCATTTTTGGCAGGCTCTCCCTCAGGTTCCCCTCACGAGCCTTTCCCCTCAGGTGCGATCTCCATTTTTGGCAGGCTCTCCCTCAGGTTCCCCTCACGAACCTTTCCCCTCAGGAATAAGCTCCTACTTTAGAGGGCTCTCTCTCAGGTTCCCTTCACGAGCCATTCCCCTCAGGCACGAGCTCCTTTTTGTGGGCTTTCCCTCTGGTCCAGTCATAAGCTCACCTCACNACACAGGTGTCCTCACAAGTCCTTCCCCTCAGACTTGAGCTCCCTTTTTAGGTATGCTCTCCATCAGATCCCCTTATGAAATCCCCTCACGTTCCCCTCAGGCGCGAGATCTTTTTAGTGGGCTTTCCCTCAGGTTCTCCTCACAACAACGTCCCTCAGGAACGAGTTCCCTCTTTAGCAGGCTCTCCCTCAGATCCCCTCACGAGTCTGCCTCATGCGCCTTTCCCCTCAGGCACACGCTCCTATTTTGGCAGGCTTTCCTGCAGGTGCGCGTGCAGGTCCCTTCACGAGCTTACCTCACGTGCCCTTCCCCTCAGGAATGAGCTCCCTCTTTAGAGGGCTTTCCCTCGGGTTCTCCTCACGAGTCTTTCCCTTCAGGAAAGAGCTCCCTCTTTAGAGGGCTTTCCCTCAGGTTTCCCTCACAGGCCTTTCCCCTCAGGAAAGAGCTCCCTTTTTAGCGGGCTCTCCCTCAGGTCCCCTCACGAGTCTGCCTCACGAGTGTTTCCCCTCAGGCACACGCTCCTATTTTGGCAGGCTTTCCTGCAGGCGGGCATGCAGATCCCCTCACAAGCTCGCCTCACATGCCCTTCTCCTCAGGAATGAGCTCCTTTTTGGCGGGCTCTCCCTCAGGTCCCCTCACGAGTCTGCCTCACGAGTGTTTCCCCTCAGGCACACGCTCCTATTTTGGCAGGCTTTCCTGCAGGCGGGCATGCAGATCCCCTCACAAGCTCGCCTCACATGCCCTTCTCCTCAGGAATGAGCTCCTTTTTGGCGGGCTCTCCCTCAGGTCCCCTCACGAGTCTGCCTCACGAGTGTTTCCCCTCAGGCACACGCTCCTATTTTGGCAGGCTTTCCTGCAGGCGGGCATGCAGATCCCCTCACAAGCTCGCCTCACATGCCCTTCTCCTCAGGAATGAGCTCCTTTTTGGCGGGCTCTCCCTCAGGTTCCCCTCATGAGCCTTTCCCCTCAAGAGTGGGCTCCTTTCTGGTGGGCTCTTCCTCAGGTCCCCTCACGAGTCTGCCTCACGAGTGTTTCCCCTCAGGCACACGCTCCTATTTTGGCAGGCTTTCCTGCAGGTGCCTGCACAGGTCCCCTCATGAGCCTTTTCCCTCAAGAGTGGGCTCCTTTCTGGTGGGCTCTTCCTTAGGTCACTTCACGAGCCTTTACTCTCAGGAACGAGCTCACTTTTTGGCGGGCTCTCCCTCAGGTGTGCGCACAGGTGTTCTCACAAGTCCTTCCCCTCAGGCACATGCTGCATTTTTGGAAGGTTTTTTTCCCTCCGGAGCTCGCGCGGGCTCCGTCACGTGCCCTTCCCCTCACGCGCGAGCTCCCTTTTTTTTTTTGTCTTTTTTCTTTTTGGCGGGCTATCGCTCAGGGGCGCCCGCAGCTCCCCTNGTGCGCACGCAGCTCCCCTCACGCTCCCGCCCCCTCAGGCGCGTGCGCCGCCGCCGCGGGCGGGGTTTGCCGTTCGAACGGCGGGAACGGGAACAGCGACGGGAGCGGGAACGGGAGCGGGAACGGGAACGGGAACGGGAACGGGAACGGGAACGGGAACATGGCGGGGGAACGGGCTCTGCCCCGGCCCTGCCCGCGGGCTCTGCTCCGCCACTGCCCGCTCCTGCTGCCACAGAACCGGCAGGGAACAGCCTACGAGGGCTTCCTCACCGCCCAGGTACCGCTTGGCCGGAGCGCGGGCGCTGAGGGGGAAGCGCTCCCCGGCCGAGCCCTCAGGGATCCTGCGCGTCCCTCCGGGGGGCCTGGGCCGGTCTCTGCCCCTGAGGTTTTTGCGCTGCGTTCGGGTGAAGTTTGCTGTGTTTGAGCTCGTTCCCGTCCCCTCTCGTGCTGTCGGTGTGTCTGCCGGGGTCTGGCTGTGCCTCCGTCCCTGGCAGGAGCCTGCCCGGATCCCTCCTTTCCCTCAGGCTGTCCTTGGGTGGGAGGTGCTTCCAGTCACCCTCAGAGCCCTTGGCTTTGTGAAATGGGACAATTTTTACTGAATGTCGCGAATTGAACATCAAGAGTTCTTTCAGAAATAAACTCAGCGTTATTTGCGCCTGTCGCTCGTGCTGCTTCTTGTCGCTAAATAGAGGAATTCTGAATAACATTCCTGAAAGCCAGATAAGAAACAGTTTCTTAGTAGCTGATCTGAAGGGGAATAATGTGTTTCTTTTCTGACCTTTCTATTAACTTTGTTTCTTTTCAAGGGTAGGGACTTCCACCTCCGGATACTGTTACCAGAGGATTTTCAAATGAAAAACGCAAGGTGGGAGAGTTTTATTAGGGAAGCACTTTGTGGGACACAACAAAGTTTATTTTGATAAAAGCAATGATGGGTAGGCATATGAATTAATCTTTTTTTTCCAATTTTATTATTATTAATCAATTCTTACTGGTTTCAGCTTAACCTTGCAACAAAATTACACAGCACCAGTGTTGGTAAATGCTGACAATAAGCATTGCCTATATCAAAATGTTGTGCTGTTAATTAACTTTGAGACTTGTAATTAATTGGTTGCACTTATACATAAAGCCATATGGGGTTTTTTTTTTGGGGGGGGGGAATTATTTCTATATATAAATTATTTCTATGTCACCATTTGGGGATACAGAAAATTCAGTGTGAGGCTGTAAATTTAAGCAATTTTGTGCTCAAAGGTTAGCAGAGCTTTTTAGCTTAATTTTTTTTCTTTAAAAGCTTTGTTCCTGCTGTGTTTATCACAGCAGGATGTGGGAAGAGGGATGGAAGGGGCTGATCCACGTGCCTGGACTGGCCTTTAAGTTTGGATTCTGTGCTTCTGCCTGAGCCAGGCTGCTCTGGACTGTGAGCAGATGAGGAGTTCCACAGCTTTATTGCTGGGCTGGGCTGGGTAATTAAAACTGCATTAGAGGTAACTCTGACATTTCCAGGGTTTCACATTTAAATATTAGTGTATTTTATGAAGTCACAGCAATTTGCAAGAGTTATGTTGTTGTCTTCAGCAAAGAACAGCCTTCTGCAGGTAAATGCTGCATTTTTAATGGGCTTTGGGACAGTGACATTTGGAAGTTTGAAGTAACTTTGCACAAGAAACTCAAAACCCAGAGGAAGCAAACGATACCTCAAAACTGCTTTCTTTTTTTTTGTTTTTTGAAGGGAAGTTGTTGTGCTGTTTGTATGTAGCAGGTTTTCTGCTACAAAAATCAAGCACTGTTTATTTAGAACTTTCCCAAAATACTGTTTGTCCAGGGTAGAGTGCAGCTGGAGTCTGAAGAAGATCCTGCATGGATACAGGCATATTTTAAAGCAGGTATGCAAGTTTAAAACCATTTCTTTGAAATACACGTTTCTGATATACATTCACAGTAACTCTGAAGAGCTTGTGTTCTTACACCTGTTCTGAAAGTTTTGAAGAACCCTCCTTTCATTGTGTAGCCAAGATTTCTTTAGAAAAGCCTGAAGGTTTACAAGTAAATCCAGAGAGATGGATAGAATTTAGTAAATATTTCCATTCAAGCTTTTTTCTTTTTTAGAAGACTGAGCTAGAACAATTTTAAATAAATGACTGCTGACACTAGAAGTTATGGTTTGAAGAAATGAACTAATCCTGTGTTTCCTCCAGAGGCTCCACAGCTGCCCAGATCTTGTCACCTTTATGGTGGAGCTGAAAACTGTTTTGGTAAGTGACAGGAGTCTGAGGGCTCTGGGTTCCACTTTGTTTCCCACAGGTTACTCTTCAGTACATTTCTGGCTGGGTTTTTTCTAAGAAGAGGGGATTTTGTGTCTATAATGTTCATGCAAAATTTGTGTAAATATCCTGTGGGGTTTTAAGTGTCTGTATTCTTTGGAAGTTGGAGTCCTAAGGAAAAGTTAAAATCCCAGCAGTTGCAGAGAGTGAAAACACATAGGACAGTGTGGAAGAAGTGGGTAGAAATTAATAGTAAATTTGTTTTACTATAAATTATATTTTATTTTGTTGTAAATTATTCCTAATTTTATTCTAAATTCCATTAACTTATTTGTCCTGTAAGCACAATGTTAACTTTAGCCCTCTTTCAAAGATAACACAAATGTGAAATGTGTGATTTGGTTTTATTTTTCTCTATAATGTGGAATCACCTTTTTATCAAAAAACTCCTTTTTTCAGACATTGCAACATAATGATGAGTGTCTGCACCCAAACTTGCTCTTTGGGATCCTGTGGTGTTAAAACTGAGAAATTGATTTTTGTTTTTTTGATTGCTGTATAAAGTTTATGTGTGTAATATTGAGGATTTCATGGATGTGTCTTCTTTTGTGGCTGTGGAGCCCAGGAGGCAGCTGGGGGCTTAATAGAACCTTCTTTTGAAATGTTCTTTCAGTCAAGATGCTTGACTTCAAATTTATTGGCTGCAAAAGAGACACATTTGATATTTGCATCTGAAGACTCTGCTGTCAACATCTGTGGGGTTGTTGTTTTTTGTTTTTTTTTTTTAAATTGCAGATGATTTCATTACCAGTATCTGAAGTAATTTGCCAAACAGCCTCTTTGTCTGCTGTAGCTGGGGGCTATGACAAAACAAATGCAGTGTACAGTTAATTTTACATAAGCTTAATATTTTTGATTGAATTGCAAAAATCTCGTGGCTAAATAGATGCAAAAATATTGAAATCTCTCTTAATGATGTTTTTAATGTTCTTTTAAACAGGAAATTGCTTTGAAGAACAAACAAGACCTGCACATACCACGGCCACCAGAATATTACTCTTGTCTTGTCGGAGATCTGGAAACACTGGGTTGGAATAAGTATGTTTATTTTATTTCTTAACAAACATTACCTTTAGGATATCTGTTCCTCTTTTGTATTTGTGAGTTTAACATATCAAATGCTCTTGTTCTGCTAATTTGCCCTGTTCAGGGGCTGATTTTGCTTTAGAAACTGCTTTGTTTTTAAATTAAAGGTGCCCAACAAACCTGTATCAACTGAAGGTGTATTTTCTGTCTCAAATAACTGAGCTGGAAGATGAGATGGTACTACTGAGAAATCAATTCTTCTCTGACCTATAAACTATTGATAGAGTAAACATATTTACTGATAGTACTTATAGTTCTCTTTTTCTTCCCTCTTTCCCCTCCTTTGTACAGCTTTTTTTGACTATTCCCACAGGCTAAGGTTGATCATTGAGTACCTTTGTGCTTTCATGAGAACAGTTCAGATATTTTTTTTTAGAACTAGAATAATTATTTTTAAAGGACAGTTCTGTCTTGCTCTCAGTAGCACAAAGATCTCAGACAAAAGAGTAACACAGTTTATCTACAGAAAGGTAAATACACCAAAAAATGTGAGTGAAGAGAATTTTGAAAGCTGTAGGGCCAGAACTTCATAAGAGAATTCACAGTAATACAAACCCTCAGAAGAGCTTATAGAACAAATTTATTCATCCTCCTACTGAGGAAAACAAGGTCATTCTCCTCAAACCTTGTCTAGAAACACACAGGAACACACATCCTGATCAGGTACATGGGGTCCACCTGCAGATTTTTCAGAAATCTGCAAAGGATCTTGTTTTATGGGCCTGAAAGGCTTTAACTGCCATCACATGGGTCAGCACTGCCAAATTCTCTGGTGCTGAGCCTTCTCCTCCTCAGCAGAGGGCCTGGAATGGGCTGAGTTCTGTCCTGGAGCCTCCAAGAGATCTCCATAGGGTTGAAGAAGGGAGTTGTTTCTGTCTAGGGAGGAATTAAGGAAACATATTTGAATAATATGGAATACTTTAATAATATGGAATTAATCTCACAGGACCTTCTTTCAAGGGGTTAAGATGCAGGATTTTCTAAGGTGTTGAGGAGTTTTGAATGAGAAGCTACTTTTTCATTGCATTAAGAGTTTAAAAAAGCCTGGTTTTGTGCTTTTTAATGAGACAAATCTGCTTCTACCTTTGTCTCATGTGGTAATTTAACTTTAACAGGTGCATATTTTGCTAAATGAGATAAAGAAGCCTTGAGTGTAAATAGTTAAGGGTTTCCCCACACGATTTATAAATGTATAAATAACATGTGATTAACATGAAGTAGGAATTTGCTTTGAAAGCCCACTTTTATTTAAAGATTTAAAACATCCTTGTTAAATCAGCTGAAGATTTTTTCAGTGATTTCCACTGTTAAGCACATAATTGTTCCATACTCTCTTCACATTTCACAGACTCGGGTCTGAGAGTATTAGTTAAAGTTTCTGAAACACATGGGAAGTAAATTTTCCTTCAGGCTTAGTCTCCCAAAATGGGGAAAAGGGAAACAAACCCTCAGGGGGATAAATGTTGCCAGTATCTCTTAAGTCCATGGTGTGGGGTCGTGATGTCTCAATTCTTAGAACTTTCCTGCTTCATATTTTCCCTTTTTTTGTGGATATTGTCTTCTCTTTCCTTCTTGATTTCCAAGGGAATCCAGTCATTTGTGTGTCATGCTGAAGTGCAGAACTTCAGATATTTACCTGGGGTTTTCTTTATACTCATTTTGTTGGGTTTTTTTTTTGATGTGTTAAAATGCTGGAGCCTGCAGAGGAGTGAAAGTTTGTATAACTGAAATACCACCAATGAAAACAACTCCTTGTGTTTATACAATCAGGTGAAGAAGTTTATAGGACTTTTACAACGTTGTCCAATTGTCTTCATTACTCTGGAACTAAAGTTCTAAAAGTATGTTAAAAATCGGAAAACAGACAAAACCTGGATATGTCCCTCTCTAAATAATGAGTCAGGCAGCCACTATTTGTGTTTCTTATCACTTGCTTGCTTTTTTTAAAAGTTTGTCTGAACTGAACCCTTAAGGATTTCAGAAATCAGTTTTAGGATCTGTCTGACCATTACCATCCAAGAAATACAACTGATTTTTTATTCTGGTTCCCTCCCACCTGATGCAGAGTAAGGAGCTGCAGAAATGTCTGGTTTTAAACTGAAGTAATCAAGCTTCTACAACCCAGTTGCTGGTTTTACTTGGGAGAACCATGTGCCTGGGATGGTGTGGAATGGTTTAAAAAAATAAATGTTCTTTGGGGCAGGAAGCAGATGCTCCCTTTGAACTCTGATAGGCCTTGCCATCAGTCTGGGAGATAAGTTGTGCAATTATCTCAGACTGCTTTTTATCTTTACACAGTAAAAATGCCAAAATATCCACCTGCCCAGTTTGCTGGTAAATATATGGAGAAGTTTGAACCTTTCTGGCAGTTGCTGAAGCTGCTCAGCAGAAGCCATTTGTAGAGAGCAGCGTATTTCACAGTTGTATCCATCTTGGTTGTGGTGGGAGGCACAGATCAGTGACATCCTAAGCAGAGAGTCAGTGATTATGTCAGAAGTTTTAAAACTTACTTACATTTAGGATGTACTTGCTGCTTGCTAAGGTGCATGTATACACTGTAAAGCTGTCATGAAATGAAGGCAAATCATCATAAATAACTCATTTTGTGCCTGTTTGCTGCTATTTCCTGCAGAAGATCAATTTCAGAATAGGAACCAATGCCCACTGAATTCCCCACCACAAGAGTATTGATAATAAAAGGGAACTGCATGGGGGAGAAAAGCAAACCAAGAGCATAAAAGTCTCCCAGAGTAAGAAACTGCAGAAATGGATCAAAGATTTGACAGGAAGTTTAATGTGTACATAAGTAGAGGCTGACAGGAACATGCTGTGTGTGTCAAAGGTTCCGGTGATGGAAAACTGCAACACGGTGCTCACTGACCACAGCGTGAGCCCTGACACACGCTGTAAATAACCCAGAGATATATGGCTGCATTAAGCACCAGGCTGGGGCATTAGCAGCAGTAAATCTGGAGCAGCAGCAATGCCTGGCACAGAGGGCTCCCTCTCATTAATATTGGGAACACACTCACCAGAACCTTGCACACCTTGCAAACGGGACTTGTTGCTGTGCTTCTCTTCCAGAGTTGCCTATGTGGACACTGGTCTTGCCACGGTCAAGTTGAAAGCTGAAGACTCTCGTGGTCGACAGCATCTCATCACTCTCAAGTTAAATGCAAAGGTAAAGTTATGTGGGAGAAATGCCTTCCTGGAAATGAATGGATTTTCTTAATTCGTGAGGATTTTAGTGTCTGTTCTGCAAAGTAATGGCTGAGAAATTTTTTTAGAGAGAGTCTTTAGAGTTTAACTATATTTAAAATTAATGTTGCATTGTGGTTGTCTGGAAGATGCAACAGTGCATCCCAGGAAAAAACGCTTTATGATGTTGCAATCATCTTGCTGGTTTACAGGCAAAGCCATCTGGGAGCCTTTCCTTCATTAGCACTCCACCCAGAGACTGTGCAGAGAACAAGAATTAGGATGATGGGTTGTTTATTAACAACCTCTCTGTTAAAACCATAGATGTAAAGATTTATGAAAAACTGACTACAGAAGTCAGTCAGAAAAATTATTTCTTTTTAGTCTGAACAATTGTCTAATTTTGACAGCACTTGCAAAACAAATCCATGGTGTGTGCAGGAGCAGAAACATTTTAATTCTTCCTGGTATTTAGCACTGAACTCAAACTGCAAGGTTTCTTCATAAAATGTCTCATTTCAGGGCATAAATCCCTCATCAGAGACTGTGAATATCCAGGCTGGGTGGTGACGATTGCATGGCAGTAGCTGTTGTCTGTCCTCACAAAATCAGTGCAGGGGAAAAAAAATGGAACTAAAAGTGTCTGAACACTGTTGTTTGGGACTATCCTTGGTCAGCCATCAGCAGTGACAATCTTGGAGGCATTGGGCACAATAGTGGAAGATTAAATTCCACCTTCAGAAGCATCTTATATTCCTTTAAATACCAGGAGTATTTTAGTCTTACCTAAGATGAGCTAATTTCACCTTAAAGGGGGAAAAGGAGCCTATGGAAAAAGAACTGTTTGGGAATTGAGGATTGCTCCAGTGGATTTTTAAAAAGAGTACAACTATCCTGCATGCCCAGAGTAATGAATGCATAATTAATTTGCTAGTCAGTCCATTCTTAAATACATTAATGGAAAAAAAATCCATCAGGAAGTACAATTATGGTCTGTTTAGTGTGCAAGGGGAGTAACGAGGCTGTGCTGTTTGAGGGAGCTGCTCCCCCAGCTTGGTGTGACACTGGAAAACAGGTGTAGCCTGTTGCCTCTGAGGTTTGTCTTGCTTTTATGGCAACACAAGTGAAGTATTTTAACTATTTGGAGTTTAAAAATTGCAGAAAAAAAAATAAGGTGCGATACTGCTTTTGAAAAAGCAGCAATCATTGCAGTAATCATCCATCTCTCTCACTTTTGGTTTGGTTTGGTTTTTTTTCAAGTGTTTGTTGTGATGAAGGATCAATTGTTTGTCCTTTTTAAGCCACGTCTGGCATTTAACTTGCCAGACAAAATCTGTGTGTGAAATGTGGTTTTGGTGACCTGGAGGTTTGATTTTCCTTAATACAGGTATCCAGTACTTTTGATTTGAAGTATTTTTTGGTAAGGTGTTTGTTTTGATAACCTGCTTTAATGAAAGAATGGTTGTTTTTTTTCTGCTCTTTCTTGGATTAAGGTCAGTGTGTGGAGCATTTCAGACCCCAAGGGTTCAAACAGGCCACTGCAAAGATTTGCATGTCATGTAGTAATTAAGACACTTTTTGGTAATTACCTGAATGATTTGGCAGGGGTTCTGAAAATCTTTTCCTAGGTGAAGTTAGCTGCATGCCCAAAAATCCAGTAGAAGTATTTTGTTTAATAATTGCTTAAATTGTTCTTGAGAATAATAGGATGATTTCTGACATATACATTTGACTGTAAGGACCTGAGATGTCATTGATATGCTCTGACTGAAGTTATCAAACCTTTTATAGCTTCAGTTCTTTTAATACAGGGTTTCTTTTCTGTTTTTCTTATTGATATCTTTTATTTTGGTGCAGAGTTGCTTTAATTCTGGGGATGTGTTCACTCATCTCTTTCTAAATAATTATGTACTCAGATTACTCTCACTTTCAAACCAAAAAATGTTCATAATCAGAGCAAGTCTTTTAGTTCCAATTAAAATTAGTTCTAGACTCCTGAAAGGGTTGTTTGGGTTTTTTCAAATTTCCCTAACCAGTACAGGTAATTGAGGAGAAATTTTTTAAAAATATATAAGTTTTGTATTAAGGTTTTTTTGAATATGTCACTGTGACCACTGAACACAGAAAGCTGTGATTCACCTGCCTTTACTACAAACTGATATATAAAAGCATGTAGATTTCTTCTCTAAATGATAATGAACATTCATAACTAATTCTGAAAATGTTTTACATACTGTTTCCTCTCACAGCCAAGTCTTCAAGATGCTTGGAGTGCTCCTATTTTGTTATCAAATTTGGCAGCTGAGTATCAGTCTGACTTTAAATCACTAAGAAAAAAGCAAAAGCTGTGTTTTCTTTCCCTCCCTCAGTATCCAACAGAACCTCCAGACTGCCTTGTGGATTTTCCCATTCGGTTTGCAGTTTCCTGGATGCCACAGGTAACTGCTGGACTTTCCAGCTGTTCTGTAACAACACCTGCAGTGGGGAGGTGGCAGTGAGGGGTTGGGCTTTGTGTTTTCACTCCAGCTTTTCTCCCTGTGTACATTTGCTCATGGAAAGGTAATAATATGGAACTCTGTCTTCCTTGTCGTAGTATCTTCAATATCTCCCTTGCCATGTACACACACACTGCACTCACAGTGGCTGGGGTTTGGTTTAGGATGTTCATGTGGATGAAATTTCTTTAGGAATTACATCGGAAAAGTGTCAATAAACACATGAAAAACAATTGCCTTCTAGGAAAGAAGCACCCTCTAAAGTTGACAGACATTAAAAAAGGCAGTGCCCCACTTGGTTATCCTCTGGAGTTTTTCATAACTTTTTTAACCTAGTTATTATCAAAACAGGGAAGTATTTAATGGAAATCTGATTTCTTAGTTTAACTGATATTGTTACAATAAAGAACCACAACCCATTGCCTTTTTTTTAGCCTCTCACATTATTTCATGTACCTTTTTTCCTTGATAGACCATGTGTACATGATTAGATGAACTTAAGTGTGACCACTTAGATACAAGTTAATTTGAATTATCTCTAGAAAATAGTTGATGTTTAATTTCATTCCATTCGGGAAAATAGATTTTGCATAAATGATTGCATCTGATAATTCCAACTCTCACAAGGATTTCTCCCCAGCAATAAAGCCTGGCTTTGGTACTAAATTTACATAGGGAACGTGGCTGGAAGGTTCCAGCAGGATGAGTTTAAGCCAGGCATATCATTTTGGCTGCAAAGCCCAGGGTTCTGTGTGTCCCTCTCTAATACTGAGGAATAAACTGCAAAATCAACCATTACAAATGAAAAATTCCTTTTTTTGCACATGTAATTTTAGGTTTTGATTCTCTGGTAGGGTTTGGAACAGTTTAAGTAGATGTTGGTTTTGCCCTCAATTATACTGGAGTCCATAAACTACAGGCAGGATTTCAAGTGCTGTTTCTAACCTCAAACTTTATACATACTTTTAACACTAATTTATTAATTTTACAGCCTTGCAATTTATGTTGCCTCGGATTAACAACACTTCAAATATCCCTGACAGTCACTGCTTCCCTGTCTTTACTGTTAGTAATTTTAAAGCTACAAACAGGACTTGTAATTTAATAAAATGTTCTTGAAAAGCATCACGTGGAGTGGCCTTTGACAAGTTAAAAACAGGGGTGGATATATTAATATTGGCACTGCAACCAAGGCAAATCTAATGTTAAAAGTACAACAGCTAGAATTACCTGGGGACTGTTTGAAAACACCAACAATGGATGTTTGTGTGGAACTGAGGAGCCTGTTTTGAAATGATGGGCTACTAATTCCAGCTTCAGAGAGGCTGCTCTGATCCTGCACCAAACCCCAGCAGCCCCGTGCTCTGTGCTGACAGAAGGGCTTGAGCTGTACAGTGGGTTTTGGAACACTGACCTTGTCTGTGTGGGTGACAGGAACCCAACAAATGGCTGTGGTAATTGTGTAAATTGTGTTTATTTTCCAAATGTGTGGAAATCATGGCAGTGAGCAGCCCTCACACCGTGATAAAATACGGGTTAAGCTCAGATAATGCTGGAACTCCAGCGCCAGCAGAATTCACCAGGTACTCGAGGGGTTGGGAGTTTTTGTTCCTAAAAGGGAAAAAGAACACACTATACCTGTTCTCCAGTGAAATGATGTCAGGTTTGGCACCAATAGGTCTTAATTTTATTATTTGTTGGTCATCTTTAACCTCTAAACAGACAAGGCTTAACTAAAACGGTGCAGTTGCACCGCTAGAATTTAAACTCCTCTGAGAGAAAATATAAATAGATTTCAGGTAATTGATTTTCCTTTCCCACCCCCTGCGTGTGCTGCTGCCTATTTCAGGCTCCTGGACTTTAAACTTGAGGGGTTGTTTGGTGGTTGGGGTTTTTTTTTTTCCCTTTCTTTTTTTTCCCCCCCCTTCTGTATAATAATAGACATGGCTTTATGGCATCCATATTAAAAATGGGTAATTTTCCTTATGGTCCCTGTCTTCCTGCTGGGTTGATAATGTTTTGATGTATTTTTCTTTTGCGCTGATGAGAGGTCTGCTGCTGCTGCTCTGACATATTCATTTGGATGAATAATTATAACTTGCACAATGTCAAGCTGAAGATGGTGGGGTTTTGTGCGTCATGACAAGCCCAGTAGCCAGTGCAGGTGTCTCACAGCATGAGCAGCAACAGCCAGTGGATTCTGGCTCAGAGGAGACGTTTTAGAGTGGTAAGAAATCAGCACCAAGGGCAATGCTGCTGCTGCTGCTCCTGCTCTAAGTGCCAAATAAATGCAGAGTGCTTCTCAATGACAAGTACAAGAACATCAACTTGTTTCTGCTCGCTCCCTTTTCTAAAGAACCCCATCAGGGTGCTGTCTCCAATTTTAGCACAGGCTCTGAGGGTGGTTCTGCAGGCTTGGGGCCTCTCTGTGCTGCTGCCCTCACGGCAGGGTATGGTTTCTATACTGACCACTGCCCACCTGCCTGGCTACATGAAGGTCAAGAGAGTGGAAATTAATGACTAATGAGGTCTTGCAGCAGCCAGCAAGGAAACAGGAATACAGGGTTCACAAGGTGCAGTGTTTGAATGAGATTATTCTTCAATTATTTTGATGAAAACACAATAAAACACACACAATTGTGCTTTTTTCTTGGCAGAGGAGCTTCGCAGGCACCAGCTGTAAATAAAAAAATGGAGGTGGTTGACAAGATAAAGATTCAGTGTTTTCTCTTGTTTAATTTGTGCTAAGGAGGGGGGAAATTGTTACTGTTCAAGGCAAATAATTCCCTAACAAATCTAAAGAACCCCAAATTATTTAGGTGGGACAGGTGATCCCTTTTCCAGCCCACAGCTGTTTGCTTTGTTAAATTGTATTTAATTTATGAATTCATGAAGGGCAAGTAGATGACAGCACCTGTAGTTTAGGCTTTGCAGTTGCTTTAATTTTGGATAAGATAATTGTGCATTAGAAAGAGTTTTAGCCAAAAGATATCAGAACACAGATTGTGTTTTTATCTTTTTTTAAAAAATAGTTTGTAATCAATTGTAGTGTATTTACCTTAACTAGAACTTTCTTACTAATGTTTGATTTAATACTTTCTTCATCCAGGATTTGGAGCAGGTGCTTGAAATTTGAAAAAATAACACTTGTTAAAAGTTCCTGAAAGGCTTCCTGGCTCTTATGGCATGTGCACACTGCAGACTTTATTTTTCCCAGTCTCTCTGGCTCTAAAAATAAAAATCAAGAGCAAATTGACCTTTTTTCCCGTTTCTTCTTAGTTTTTTGATTGGAGGAAAGGGTGTGTGGGCAGAAAGGGGGAACTTGGGAAAATGTTTGGATAGGAATAAAATAGAACAAAAAAGAAGGAAGGAATTGGCATGAGACTTTCCTGGTGGAAGACAAGGTGTGTTCCCCTCTGAGGCAGGTGGGTCCCTGGGCTGAGTCAGTGCTTCATCTCCCACTAGTGGTTGATATGGCTGAGGGATACCTGGAATCTGAGAATTTTGGGGTCACAATTTGCTGAGGAACCATCAAAGTCAATGTTTATGGAAGAGCCAGTTTGGTTTTGGACTCAGGGCATCAGCATTGACAGTCTGAATTATCAATGTCTTCTTTTCCAAGGAATTTTCACTTGTCACACAAACTCCAATGCATTTGTTCAGAGGGAACTGCAAAACAAAGGCTTTGTGCTGTTTGACATTATTAACGACAAGCTGGTTGTTTAGACCTGTTCTAAAACTGTTGGGCAATGACCAAAAATTAGTTGGTTAATCAAATGAAAAGGAATGTTAGAGTTTTCCTGGCTTGCATGACAAGCAGGTGAGGTATTTAAATAGCTATAGATGCATTTATGTGTATAGCAGGAGACAGCTGGCAACATCAATGAAGCTTGCAAATAAGATCAAATGAACAGTGTATAAAAAAAAAAAAGATTTAACTACCTTTTTAAGGAACATCATTGAAAAATTACAATTAGTATTAAAATTAATTGGATTTTAAAACTTATCTGTGGGTTATAATCCCTTGATGTTTCTTTTTTCTAGTGAAACCCTTTGAATTCCCAGAAGATAAAGATAAAAATGATTATTAGAGGATTTATCTGTATGTGATATAGAAAAATGTAAAAAATCAAAATGGAAAGCAACTGTTGCAAGTACCAGAAAATTATGCTATTAATTTAAGTGTCATCAGAGCACAAAAGATCACATTTCAGGACTGTGTGAAAATTATTAAAATACTGGAAATAATAGTACTTAAGATGAAGATACCATACTCTAAGATGTGGTTAAGTGACTGACACTATTATATCACTTCAGGTATTATAAAAGTAACAAAATGCTTTTAAAGATAATAAGCGTTACATTTGGAGATTGGCAGTGTTCACACTTTTCTGCTTAGGTGCTTTCCTACTTTAATATAATTTAATAACAGCAGGAAAAAAATGTAGCATTTTATTTCTAAGCTGAGCCATTTCTTGCTAAAATCTGTGTGCACAAAATACCAAAAGTTATTACAGAGAAATATCCCATTTCTTCATCTCAGAACACTCAGATAATTTGCTGCTTTTTGTCCAGGTGAGAAAAGAAGAATATAATCACTACAAGTTTAAGGAAACCATCCCTTATTTTATATTATTTATAGGAAAATACCTCTCTGAGAACAGAACATTTAATTTGCTTTTTCTTTTGTACCCCAAATATCCAAAATCTGGCTCTCTCTGGGCACTTGCAAAGGGGTTCATTTGAACACCAAGTGCCTTCCTCACTTGCAGAAGCCTTTTCCTGTAGAAATAGTTACTTGGTTTTGCTCAGTGATGATTTAAAAAGGTTTCTTTTGCATTGCTGTCCTGTATATTGTCCTGTATAATGAAAGATTTTTCTGATTCCATGTAATCCACCCTCAAATACTGAAATCCCCCAAGCGTAATCCTCTGATTATTAAATGGGTTCTCCTTCTCTTGCCTTATTTACATGGTTTGAAATCTGATGTTAAGCACCTGTTTTCATACTGCTTAATTTGGAGATAACTGTGATGATCGTAGGTGATATTTCTTTAAAAAATAAATAAGCTCCTTTAGTTATGTGGGTATTTCTGAGTATCTTTATTCGGTAACACTGTCATGGTGCTTGGCTGAAATAGAGACAAAATATCAGAATGTCAGAGTTAATACAAAGACAATTATAATGATAATGATTTTACTGTAATTTTACACTCTGTTTTTATTTTATTTAAGTTACAATATAAATTAATAGCTGTTCCCAGTTTTTTAAAAAGGAGTATAAACCACTATCAAATCCAGGTATGATGTATGTATAGCACATGTTAGAACTACCAGGAGCAAAGTGCTTGTTTGTACTCAGGGTACAGCTGGTTTTACTTGTGTTGTTTCAGTTACAAACCCTGTGAAGGTCCATGTTTTCTGCTACCACCATACCATGGGACAAAAACATGGATTTTAGCACTCCTTAAGTGGATGAATTGTTTTTTAAATATTCTCTCTTGTTCATAGGTGGAAACTGTATGAAATTTGTTTTCTTTTCTTAGAATTCCCTAACAGACGTTTACAATCAGTTCCTGGCAGCGCTGGAGTCGCTGAAGGAGTTCTGGGATACCCTGGATGAAATCGATGGGCAGACGTGGGTGCTTGAGCCAGAACATCCCACCAGGAGTGCTACAGCCAGGAGGATTGCAATAGGTGGGAAAACAGTGGAAAGGAATGCAGGGCATTTGAGAAGTTTTGCTCTGCTCATCTCCTCAGATGGTGCTTGTTGTAGTTTGTTAAAGGAAAAGCAGCACTTTAAGCCAGCAAGACACAACTCTTCTTTTGTGTGTTAAAAAATGTAACTTTCCACTTTGCTGTTCCAAAATACGCTCTTGTTGGCTCAGTCCAGGTGTGCTGTGGAGGGGACTGACTTCCACTGCTTAATATTGGCTTTAGGCTTCGCTTTTTGACTACAGAAGATAATGCTGAATTAATAAATTACATCTCCACTACGTTTAAAGTTTTGCTAAGATTTCAAATGGGTTTCATCATCTAGCTTGAGTAGATTATTCACAAATAAACCCAAGTGTTAAGGTTGAGACAAGTCTAAAAGAAATGCAAGCCTGGCAGGTTTTTTTAATCAGTTGCTATTTTGAATTACAGTCCATTGAAATGTAAATATTTCATATACACTGATACTTTGTACAATTCCGTTGGATACTTACCAACTCCTTTATTATTCATCGCAAAGAAACCAATTTAAAACTGCTTTTAAAAATGTTTCCACTTTCAAACACTTGACTGCAGAGCCTCCCCCCGGCCTGACTTTCCTCCTCCTTGCAGGGAACAACGTGTCTGTGACCGTGGAGGTGGATCCTCGCCATCCAAACGCGCTTCCGGAGTGTTATTTCCTTGGAGCAGATCACGGTAAGGCAGCAAACTCCACTTGTTTCTCCTCCAGTCCAACCCCTACCTGAACTCTGCAGGTTCTCTGGGATGGTGTAATTATTCTCCCCCTTGCTTGTTTGCAGTGGTGACCCCTCTGAGAACCAAGCTCAACAACAACATGCACTTGTGGTGAGTCTCTCTGGTAACACAGGCTTGAAACTGAACCCGTGTTTGTCATTCCTGGTGTGGACTGTTCTCTCCCCCTCTCCCACCTGCAGGGATCCAGAAATCAGTTTATTACAGAACTTGAAAGACCTCCTAGAAATTGATTTTCCATCTCGTGCTGTGCTGGAAAAAAGTGTAAGTTGCTTTTCTTTAATGATCGGTCGTTATTTGCGAATAAGGAACATTTAAATGGTCACTTCATAACAGCCAGAAAAAATAAGGGACTTAGAAGAGGGGTAATTGGATTAATATATTGTCACAAGGACTTCTGAACTTCAAGCAACAGTTGTCAGAGCTTGTTAACCTTTGATTAGAGGTGCACACTTCCCTGTGGCCTTCATAGCAGTGAGGCCATTAATAACAGACTCCACTATTAAAAGGGAAAGAGGAAGTTCCAGAGTAGCTAATGAGATGTGGAAAATCCAAACATTCTGTTATGGATGTTGATGACTTCAGTTCTAATTAGGTAGAGCTGCTTAGAGGGGAAAAGAGGCCATCCAAATACTGGTGCATTTCAAACAAGCTGGGCATTAATTTTTGACAATGCTTTAACACTGGATTATGAGCATGGCTTTCACTTGTAAAATTTCCAAATTAGGATCTGACTGGGGGCTTGTGTCTAATGTTGAAATGTAACAAGTCATTGTGGTTAATAAAAACAATGGGACCAAAAGTATGAAAATGTTTGTTGAACTAGATGTCAAATATCCTGAAAACCTTGTGCACCTGGGAACCAATCCCACCCTACTATGGCATAACCAGTTTTATGTATGGAAGGGAAGAACAGTAATCCTAGATATCCAACAGTGCAAGAGCAGAGAGAGAGGTGAAGGTGTGTGCTGTGTCACCAGCCCGTTCCTGCCTTTCAGCCAGTGCTGTTGTGTTCCAGGACTTTGCCAAGGACTGTGGGATCTGCTATGCCTATCGCCTGGACGGCTCTGCCCCGGACCAGGTGTGTGACGACCCTCGCTGTGGACAGCCTTTCCACCAGGCCTGTCTCTATGAGGTAAAACAAGTCACCAACTGGCATATTTCTACACAACTCACACTTCAGCTGAAGCAAAATCCCATCAGGATTGTTACCATAGTCATTGTGCTTCTGCTTGTCCCCTCACCCCCAGTTCCTACACAAGCTCTCCCCTCTCTGCCTTTGTTCTGCCAGATATTCATCAACTGAACTCTGGTAATAAATAGATGCTTCTTAAATTTGTCAAACCGGTGCGAATTATAACCCATTTCCTTGTGTTGCAGTGGCTCCAAGGCCTCCCTACCAGCAGACAGAGTTTTAACGTCATCTTTGGTGAATGTCCATACTGTAACAAGGTAAGGAAATCCAAGGAACAGGACTGAAAGTGTGTGTGTCAGCTCAGAAAAGGGCAAAGCTGGTAACAAAGTCTTTTCTAAAAGAGAACTTGTGACTACTGTCTTCTCTCTTAAATTGTAAATTTAATGCATCACTGTTTAAGTAAAGGTTTTTTGGCACATTATAAAGACAGCCCCACACTTGTGCCAGAGTAATTAAAGATCACACTCCATTGTATTTTATGATACTTTTAATGTTGCTGTAACAAAGGTTCGGTTTAAAAAAACAAACACTATAAAGAATCTCAATATTTGTAACAGAAAAGAGCACAAATAGTTCAGTGCATCCATAACTACTGTGTGCAGATCTGGAAGGTTTAAGAGAACTTGCCTGTACCAAGGTATGTACTGACAGGATTATTTAAAAACTTCTTTTTCAAGCCCCTGACACTGAAATCTTCAATGAAGAAACTCTGAGAAAAACGTGTGTGGAGGCAACAGCACTGCACTTACACTGAAGGCACCAAAGCAGCAACCTCAGAGAAGGTACAAGGACAGTACAATCAGTAACAGGAGCACCAGCACAGCTGCAGTGTAGGGGTACGTTTGGTCAGTAAATGCCAACCTTAACACAACTGACATGGAAGGGCGAAAGGTGGCAGGGCCAGCCTGGGGTGACACTGGAGTGAGGAGGTGATCATATTTCTTTCTGGGTCCTGAGAATATTGTGTAGGGGTTGAATGATGGGACTCTTCTTGTAGTGTCCTTCTGCAGGGGAAAAAAATAGAAGTAATAAAGTTATTATGGATTAAGTAAGATGTCAATCAGAATTACCAAGGTATTTCAGTTATCCTAGAGAAAGCAGTACAGTTCTTACAGAGTCTTACCTCTAGAATTTGCAGGTGTATGGATATTGTATAGTAAGTGTGTAACATAAGGAATGGTTAAAGGAAACATAGCCTATATTTTCTATTGCAGTCCACAGCTGAATCTTTTCTCTATCTTTGATTTGTTTCCAAAAAGCTTTGATATATTCAGTCTTTCCCGTGTTCCTGCTAATAAAGGTTTGCCCTGGAAACCCAAGATGACTCTGAAGTTGGATTTACTGTTCTGATTTGCCTCAGTTTTGCATTTCACACCTATCACACCATAAACATGTTCTGGCTGCACAGGGCAGTGCCTGGGGGCTTTTCAGATCTCCAGCAGCAATGCCATCCCTTGCCAGTCTCCACCTCTGAAAGGGAATCCCAAACACCACCATTCCATTTATTAATTTAGCCAATCCAAAACCAAACATCATCTAAACACTACCCTGGTGATTGGTCCCTTTCCTGTAAAAACATTACATTTGAGAACTAGGAAGCAGCACTGGAATATCTTCCTGTTCCAAAGCTATATTTCACTTTTCAGACTGTCTCCCCTGCTGGCAGCCACACAACCTCCCAGAATGTTTCTGCTCACCACTGTCCTGCCTGGTGCTCTCAGGTACAGCTGTGCTTTTTCTGCTTCCCTCTGCCAGCTTGTACCGGAGTCTCCAGGCAGTGATGATCAGACTGCTTGAAGCAAAGAATTTGGGATTAATGATAAAGCTACCTTTAAAGTTGCATTTTGTGCTTAATAGAAATTTCTCATTTAATCAAGTTATTTTTTTATATGGAAGTAAAACTGGGAAATCCCTTCAGTAAAATATATTGAAACTCCAGAGAGGAGCAGCACGGGGTGATCATCAAGATGTAAATTATTCTGTATTATTTGTACTAAAACTTTGATTAATTTTTTTCATCTTTTTTTTTTCCTGTAGAGTTGAAGAGTAAGACTGAAAGCATTCATTCAGCTCTTTTATGCACTAAATTACCAATAATATTTAAGGTGAGTTAGTTAACTATTGAAATCCTCAGATTTAGGAACTTAATTGAGTGCTATGACCTTTAGTGTTTTTGGCAAACTGAGTTTGCATACACATAGTTTAGGCTTTATTTGTGGCTTTTTGAACTCTTTTTTTTTTAGAAGAGCTGATTTTTCCCCCTCAGGACACCATGACTGTTCTAAGGCAACATCAAACCCCTCACCTTTTGTGGGTTCTGAGACTCCTGGTAAAATTTAAGTGGCTTCTCCTCCGCCTGGAGCTGCCGGCGAGTGGCCCGGGTGTGGGGCCTGCTCAGGCAGCTGGAGCTGCTCTCTTGCCCCCTGCTTTCCTTCAGTTCCACTGATCTGGGGGAAGACTTGGGTAGAGGAGCCTGTAGAGATACAGACAGGAATTCTGTGAGCTGAAAGGAATTCAGTAACATTCCAAGCTATCCCAGGTCCCATTCCAGCAGGCTTGGGACAGGTAAGGTACTGCCCTACTGGCACTTACCCCTGGGCTACAAGAGACTCCAAGGCTCCTGTCTGGAATACTGGAAGCCAGCAAGCATCTGCCAGCTGCTGGAGTTTGTGACAGAGCACTTGGCTCTTTTGAAGCCCTTTTGCTCCTCTCCCACACCAACAGCTGGACATGCAGCTAATGGAGGAGGAAAGCTCCCAGGAGATCCATGTGCCCAAATCCTCACCTGCTGAGGCTCTGCTTGGTGAGGCCTCCTGCTCCATTTGCTTGGCTTCTCTTCAGCTGGGAGTGGTGTCCCTGTTGCCCCAGCACAAGCTTTGTTGTGACAGGTGTATTCTCCACTTTCCGTCTTTTTTCCCTTGTGCTGAGCCGGTTTGGGTGGAGACTTGGGGCGAACCTGGGATGCACAGTGAGCATTTTGGGTATTGAAAAAAGCCTGTATTTCACACAAAGAGGTTCCAGCTCCAGTATGGAGAACACGGAATGAGAGTGAGCTTTTATCCTTCTCAAAAGAATATTTTTCAGCATTTTAAATCCCAAATAACGTCCCCTTCCATCAGCACCGAGGTAGAGCTGTGCTGCACTGGGGGAGGATGCTAGAAAATTAACTCCAATAAACATTTCCCATATCATCTTCACCACACAGACACACCTTAAATGACTGCATCACTTTCCAAACAGCACTTGAAGCACTTCGAAAAATACCTAAAAATGATCATATTTCATATTAATAAAATTACAGGTGTATATTGATGTAATGGGTTTTTAATCTGATTACTACAAGATAAGCAAGCAGGGAGCTGGTCTTGCCCTGCTTCCTTTGGCCCCAGGGCCAGCACTTCCCCTGGAGAGGGAACAACTGAAAACATTTATCCAGGGTCAAAAACTGTGGTAAACAAATTTGGGAATTAACACAATGTTTTATCAGCTATGTTTGGTGTGCAGTTGGAATCAAGAACCAGGATGTAGCCACTGCTATGCTTTTTATGTCACCACAAGATTACATATTCATATGAGGAATAGCATCCTAACATCCATGCTTTGTAGGAATCCTTTTCAAGGAGCTGGTGCTACAGGATGCCCTGCCTGGTACTTACAGGTGTTTACTGGTGTTCAGAAGAGAATTAACTCCAAAACACCTCCTTTCCTGTGCACCAAACTGGTACAGGTGGAATCACACAGGTCATCTGGAGTCAGATTCTGCTGACAAGCAACAAGTGAGGCCACAGAGCTTGTTTGTAGTGGCTCCCACTATTCTTAGGTTGCCTCTTTAATGGGAGAAGGGTTTGGTGAACAAAAGCAGAGCGGAAAGGGAGAGTCAGCCCTGGGATCACTACAGACAGTGCCATGAAGAGATGCAGAGGGAAGAGCCTGCCTGTCATCCAACACTGTCAGGACTGCAGCACCGAGTGCACCAGGCCCCTGGGATGCCACATCTGCTGAAAATAGCAATAAATTTCAGGAGAGTTCAGTTATCTGCTCTCTCTACTTGTATTTAAGTACTCCTTAAGTCCTTTGAATAACCCTACAATCGCCTTTCTGCAGCTGTTCTGCAGTGGATGTTAGAGGAAACTCTCCATGTCAGCAGCAGAACTGGCTGCAGGAGCCACTCCAACAAAACACAGGTGATCCTTGTGTTCCCAAAAAGTGAGACACAGCACTACAGATTCCTCTGAAAAAGTGGTGACAGTGCCAAGGTTTAGTAATACACAGACAATGTCTCTGATCTTGTACCTGGCCATCAGAACCAATTCCACTTAGTCCTGCAGCACAGGAGTGCAGATAACAGACACTCCTCATCCAGGGATTCTCCAGGGGGGTTGTGCACTTGCAAATAGCAAATGCTACAGCAGCTCCTGCAGCCTGGAAGGTCAGGCTCATCTTTTATGATGCAGATTGTCAAGTCAGGCCAGGCAATAAGATTTACTATTCAGTGTCTGACTAAGAAATCAAAGACTCCTGTGAAACAGAGATCCAACAGGATCAGCTGGAGACCAGTTAGCAGCTACCTGATGCTTCAATTCCGTTCAGGAAACAGTGCAAACTTAAAAAAGCTTCTTAAATGAGTGAGGACAAAGTGGTCACTATCAAAGCCAGAGAAGTCCTGTCACCAAAATAGCTTGTGGTTTTGTTAAAAGGAAAAAAAAAAGTGATAAACCCCGAAAAGTCAATAAAATCTCTAAAATAAGTGTCTGCAATTACCCAGATCAAAACCCAGTGCCTTTTCATTAAACATGAACTTTTGTTCTGCCTTCCACAATACGTAAATAGTGCTGACAATTGGTTTGTGAGGCACTTGCTACAATAAAATGTAATTGTATCATGAGAGAAAGGTGACAATCAGGAGATCATGAAAAAATTACATATTCTCACTGGTGGTTAATTAGCCATGCAAAACCCCCTCAAACAGATATTCTCTTCTATTAGGAATGATTACTATGCAGGACTACAGATGTCAATACCACAGTCATTCAAATACTTCTTTCCCTACTAATTGAAGGTTGTAAAGCTCTGGTGCCAAGGTTTTGCTTCCAAAGAGCTAATTTATGACTAGAAGGATATTTTATGTCTTCAGTTGCAGCAGCTACAAAACTCAGCAAATCAGAACCATCTGTGCACTGATACTTGAATCACCATTCATCTCGCAGCCTATCAGTCACGTTAGTTTGCATCCTGCATTCTTGGCTCACGTGCACTTGTGATGGTCCAAAGTTCACCAGGAACATTAAAAATGGAAGGTACCCTGACCCTGCCTTGCTGCACACACGGAGCCCCCCACGGGGCTGGGGCATCCGGGGATTTCACGGCGCAGGAACGACGGGACTGACATTTCCCAGCACGACTTTCTAATTACCTCACCCTCCTCCCTTAGTAAGGCTGGGCTTTATTGACTTAGAGCTTCAGACTAAAGTCCTGAAGGAAAATAGCACAGGACAGCTGCCACTTCTAAAATCCTGTGTCAGTGCCTCCCGTGGCCCCACAAGCACCACTAACATTTCTATCCCACTGTAATTCCTTCTCCACGCTGGGGCTGCAGGAGTGTAAAGGCAAATGACAAAGAACAGTTTGAAAGTGGGAAAAGGAATTAAATGCTTTCACTAATAAAGGTAACTTCGCTTTTAATCTGGGATGAAGGGAAAACCTGGCATTCGGGCTTGTCTTCAAGATGTTAGTGAACAAAGTCCTTGACTTCCCCATTATCCTGAAAGTAAATCATTCTGCACAGACCTCCTGCTTTGAAGTGGGAGGCCGTGGGTCAAAAGGACTCATGGCAGTTCTTCCTCCTTGAGGGTTGACATTCCACTTTTTAGCAAAGCCAGGGGAAACAGGAATTAACAAACACGGTGTATTTAAGGCAAAAGAACTGCTGTGTCAGTCTCATTTAGAGACCTTAAACTATTTCCTCCTCTGCAAAAGGAAAGGCAAGGAGCAGGAGATGTCAGAGATAATCCCAGCAGTGTCTCACTTACTCTGGTCACTTTAGCAGCACAGTGGTTCCCTGCGCAGGCTGCCGTGGAAAATTCCAGAGGGCCATCGTACCGCACCCCACGGGAGCCCAGCCCATCCAGAAGGATTTTCTTCAGCTCTTGGTACTTGGGCTTCTCATCGTAAGCCAAGCCATAAACACAGACCAAAAACTTGGCTACTTCACCTGTAGAGAGGATTTTACAGTGAGTTTCACCTAGACCTTCACAGAGGATTTAATTCCAATAATGCAATTTCAGCTGGACACACACTCAAACCACAGAACTGACAAGATCTTGTCTGTCTTAGATGAGAAAAGACAGACTTGGATAAACAAGCCAGCCCTTAAGTTCTGCATCTTGTCCTGCTCACGCACTAATTCCCACAGCACTGAAAGCTATCCAAGGATAAAAATTAAAATATCAACCAATATTGATATTTCTGTGTAACAGAGAAGTCCTTTACATCTGATAGATCATAACACCACTTCAAAGATTACTTACTCTCAATATTATTTAATCTGCATAGATACTATACTGGGAATGCTTTTGGGAAAATGCAACTTTTTTATTTATATCAACTCCAACTGTCATTTTTGTGATTTCATCCTAAAACAGTAACAGCAGCAATATTTTATCATGAAGTGGTTCAAGAAACTGGGAAACCACTGAATGGGCAGAAATAATACTGGTAGGAAACACATATGGGGGGATCAAACTTTTCTTTCACCTAAAGGCCCGAGTGTATCCTGAAGCTGGAGTGTTACACCCCAGATGGGACTGAGCAAGATTATTTTTTTATGAAGACTTTGTTAAATCTGTGTTACTTTCACTTGTCTTGTGCTTCCCCCCCAGAGTGAGACATTTAAGTGTGTTCAGTAACAGGCTGATGAGTCTATGGTGCAAAGTGCGAGCACACTTACTACAGCTGCTTCCAGAGGAATCCCACTTCATCACCGAATCTGGGAGCTCATCCATAAGTCTGAAACAACAGGACAGTGCAACAATTTAATGTGGTTTAGGAGCAGGTGATCTTTCATTTGGGATTTAGGAAGACAGCAAGTCTCAATTCCAAAGGGAGGGGACCTCCGGGATAGCTAATGATTCACAGCACTGCTTGGGAACCCAAATCTCCCCTCCCCAGCTGTTTTTAACTCTTTGTATGCTGCTGCTTTCACCAGGTTACCCAAGTTACCTAATTGCAGGCTGACAGCTCAAACTGCACTCTTAAGTTTTTCTTTGCAGATGTTTAAACTTTCTAGAATGAAAAAGGAAAGCCCTGAGCTGAAATGGCTTGTTCTGATTTCAGAGTGACAACTCTTGTTTGCATTTTGGAATTTCAGCAGCAGTTCTGCTCTGCCTTCCAGTCACTGAGCATCAGGTTCTCTCTGCCATGCAGCACGTGCCTGTCAAAATTACACACGGGCAGGGCAGGGCCAGATGGGGACAGGGAAGTCAGATGCCCTAAAGTCCCACAAATTTCCTGGTGCATTTCCTTGAAGCCTCTGTGTCTTGGGAACGGGAGCAATCCAAGGGTTAAGTGCAAGGGAAGAATTAGTGAAGCAGCTCCATCGATTAAATTGATTTAACATCGAATTGTAGAAGTGTTACCCTTGCAGGGGGTTGTGTAATGGCCAGAAGTTCTAAAGGAGAACTATTAAAGGGAGCAGAGTGTCAGCATTCCCAGCTGCAGTCGGCATTCCCCGCAGTGTCTCCTCTGCCACTGGGAATCTGCACATCGATTGCCGGGGATCAGCCATCGCCATTGTGCACCTCTGTTGTGACTTGCCCTACTTAAAAGTTTGCTGCCTCCTGCAATTGTGATGTTACAGTTCTGGGTAACCACAGGTACCACGTGCAATTAACTCTCTCAAGGCTGAGAGCAGAGGGAGAAAACACCAGAACAGTGTTGCTTTAGTGAGCTCTGGGTGAGTCATGCTCGGGAAAGATTTTCATCAGTTCCTCAGTGTTTTGGTATTTAATTGTTTGTAATGGCAGTGAGGCTTACAGAACACTAAAAACCTACAGAAAAACAACTGAAAAATAGCATCATACAGAAAGTGAAATAAATTGAATGCACATGTGGAAAAACCTCCAAGAGATGTTTGTGCTACAGAATCTACAAAGCACCCGTGAAGTTTAATGGAAACACACAACAACCTTCTGTATGTGCACCAAGGTCTGTGCTAATTTACAAATGTTTGCTTTGAAAAAAAAAAAAAAAAGACTATTGGAAAAATCAGCAGACAAAATGCCTGTGTACTGTGCACTGGAATTTATCCTCTCTGCAGCAGTACAGACATAAACATGCAAAGGAGGGTAGACATGCACATAAAGTTCACATTCTAACTACTTCCAATGTCTCTCTTAATTAAGGAAAATTGTTTTAGCTTTCTCCTAAGGTGTCCTAAGGAATGGAAAGCTGTCTTTCCCAGACCTGTGAGGTGCTGAGGATGGTGCAGGGTTACAGGGTGGGGTGTGTACACGTGTGAGGGGTTTGGTTTTACTTGGTTTTCGCAGTCTGGACAGCTACTGGGTCCTTCAGGTTGTGCTCCCAGGGCAGCTTCCCACACAACCACTGCAGCATGCAGTAGCCAAGGATTTCAAGGTCACCTCGTCTGGATGGGGCTAAAATGTGGGAAAGGAGGAAGGGGGGCGGGGGGGAAGAGAAAAAAAAATACAATTAAGAATAAGAACCTCTTCTTAGGAAATAGAAAAGACTTTGATTGAACTAGTGCTGATGAAATATGAAAAAGCCAAATGGGCAAAGTGTTTTGTTTATTCAGCTGTACCAGACCCAAAGAGCCCCACACTTGGCCACAGGCCACAGACAGGCAGTGACTTGTTACTGCTGGAGTGAGGGTCAGCTTCCTCACCTCCTCCAGCTCCATCCTTCCTCAGTCTGGCCTGTCACAGGGACTTGATCCCCATGGCCTCTGACATGATCCAGACAGCCCATAACCGAGTACCAACACTTTCTCAAAGAGCCAAGCAGTAAAACAAAGAAATAAATGTCTGCTGCTAAATTGCTAACACATGTTCCAGGAAGTCCATGGGGTCCACATTGGTCATGCAGGGACTCTGTGAGAGCAGACTAAACACTGATGGCCTTTCCTGTTCTCCCGCGGAGCCGTTTGAACTCGGATGCTGGGACAAAAGTGCCATCTAGTGAGCGCTGACTCACCCGCTGCTCCCAGCACCAACGAGGTTTGCTTTAGTTGCAGCACAACCCAAAACACACTTGTTGTTCAGCAAAGTCCTGGGTAAACTTCCCACCGTTGCTTCCAAAAAGGAAGATATTTCAGGAATCACTCGCTCCCACACTGCACATGCCCAGCAGAACACAAATACAGGAGATAAAATTCAATCAAAAATTAACCCCATCCTCAATATCATCCACACAGAAAAACAGGGAACTGAAGTTAATGTAGGGATTGACTTTCCCAAGAGAAAGAGGAGGGGAAGAAGAGCACTGATAGAATTGCTATTGCTTTGCTGCTACTCTGAGGAAAGCAAACTTGAAAAAACTGAACAAGCAGGATCACTGCAGGATTTCTTCATACACAGTTTGTGTGTCAAAGCCAGAAACTGTTTGTCCTGATTAAACACAGACACATGCAGAAGTTAAATTTATGTTTTTCCAAAATGAATTTGTGCTTTCCAGCAAGGAAAGAAGAGTTCAGCCTTGTTTGGTGCTTTCTATCCAGCATAAAGACCAGTAGCTGAGCACTGTGCTGTTAATCCAGCTGTAAACAGATATCATATTTTATGGGCCTTCATTAAATAAATTCCAGAAAGTCACTCAGCAAACTTATCTTTTAATTTAAGAAGTCATCTGCTAAAAGCTGCAATGCCAACACATCATAACTGTTCCTTGTTACCATCCCCACATTACTGGGAGTGCAGCAGATTAGTTTTTATCCATTCCTTATCTTAACTGCTGTTAGGCCCAGGATTATTCCAGGCCCCTGGATCCCACAGAACCCTGGGCTGTCCCCTGGGCACCATTTATTTCCTGCTCTGGATTCAGCAACCTCCTAATGCAAGACTTGGCTCCCATATTAAAATAAAAACACAATCTCCACCACTTGCTGCTCTGTAGTGATTTCTCCAGCCATAAATCTCCCCTTAACTGTGGAACAATTCCATTCACACACATGTGTTCACAACTCCTTTTTCCATTATAGCAATTCCAGATTATGTCCATATAAGCCAGAGTTTTTGACTGCAGATCCTCTAATTTTCACACAAGGCTTTTCTGGCACCTGTTTGTGGAAGAGTGGCTACAGAAAGTGGCCTTTGGAGGAAAATTGTCAGAATTACCATGGATAGCTTTTTTCCACAGGGGGATTAATTGCTGTAAATAACCCCAAACCAAACAGATTTCAGAGGGTAGCACAAAATAACTTCTTTTGTGACAACACAGTCCCCAGAGA
Organism: Neodrepanis coruscans; assembly: GCA_013400695.1. Classification (NCBI taxonomy): domain Eukaryota; kingdom Metazoa; phylum Chordata; class Aves; order Passeriformes; family Philepittidae; genus Neodrepanis; species Neodrepanis coruscans. Next base: position 31,498 of record VYZS01098384.1, read on the forward strand.
CTGATTTTGGTTTGACAGTGAACAGTTTGGCCATGACTAACCATCTTCTCCTCACCTGCAGCTCTTCCTACCACTTTCTGTCTAAGCCCAGGACAAAGCCACCCCAAGCTGGGATGTGGGAGAAAGGAGCCTTGGAAAACACCTGCCAAAGCCCAGGGAGAAAGGTACATGGAGCTAAAGCAAACCTCCCTAGAAAGAAAAGGGGAAATGTTTTACAGGAGGCAGTGTCTCCTCTATCCCTTTATCTCCAGGTCTTATTTAGCAGGTGTTGCTAAATAAGGTCATTTACACATGTTTTTCATAGAACCACATGAAAATGTCACTCTTTGATTTTTTGGCTGTACTTTTCCCTCTGCTCCATCATCAGCTCAGTGTAAGTCAAATTCCCCAACTTTTTAAATCATTTACATTCTTGTTAAAAAGTATTTGACTAATCCTCAGTGAATTATTATCTACGAACAATGGCATTATTAGATTTTCACCTCCAATAAATCACTAATAGATACATTTCAATGGTATTTTTACTTGCAAAAATAAATCTGCTCACACAATTGAAGATTACAGGAATTCTTGATCAACATCAGTGGTGAGAAATCAATCTGCCTTCATTTTAAATATGACAGCCAGGCAAAAATAAAACAATTCTGCTTGATAACTTGTCACTGTTATGAGTGTACACTCAAAACAGTGCTTATTTAAATCAAATTCTCTTACTTCTCTGTGGACTAAAAACTTGCTGTTTTTTTTTTCTTTCTTATTTTAGTAGATGTTTCATTTCTACTTTTCTACTCACAGCATTTTTTAACTACTATTTTAGTCTCATGAAATGCTATTTAACGGGAATGTGTTGATGGTATTTTATTTCTCAAAATTTTTAGAGTTTAATTTCTTTTAAGACAAAACCCACGTAAAAATGGGAGTTTTCCTCCATGGCCCCTATTTAGCTGATTTTCTCAAGCCTTTTGTAAAGATCTGGGAGGCCAATGAGTGACAGATGAAATGCTCTGCTCTCCTTTTTAATTAGCACTGTTACATTATAATTTCACTATTAGTGATTGTTACGATGAGAAGCTTTTCATAAAAAGGATCCTTTTGGCTGCTCATATTTCAGTGATGTGTAGAGGCACCTCCAAGTCTCACTGGCATCACAGAACTCCTGGTAATTCACAAATATAACTCACACCACAACCATTAACCCATCAAGGAAAGGAGTGAAATACAATTATGATAAAAATGTAATGTCAGAAAGTCATTTAACTTAAGGTTTAGATGATTCAGAAAACTAGAAAAATACAAGATTGATCAAAAATCATTGTCTCCCTTAGGGCAGCAGAAAGGAAAAGACCAAAAAAAAGAGCTGGTAATTAAGAATTGCTTCCCCCAGGCAGTGGTCAGTGTGAGAGCTCACTGCAGCAAGAGTGAGCAGCTGAGGAGTCAGTGGCTACAGGGGAAAGGTTAGAGAAATACAGTTAAATTTACAATCCATTCTAGTGCTTGGAGGCAATCCTGGAGGGTGATCCGGTGTCAGGCAAATGCCAGCTGGGGACAATGCCAGGACTAGGGAATGGGATGTGCTGGAAGGCTGGAAGATGCAAGAGCAGTTGACCACAGATGTGGGTGGTGGCAGGAGGTGCAGGTACCTGGTCAGAAGCAAAAGGTTCCAAGCTTGCAGTAGGGAGAACGTGTGGCAGGAGAGTGGGGACGGGAAGTTTTACTCTTCTTTCATCTGTGTGGCAGAAAAAAAGAGTCACAAAGGTGAGGGCGGGTGAGCAGCTGAGATCCAGCACATTTCTGAATTCCTGGGGTAGGGAACAGCCAAAACTGAACAGCCCATTCCCAGCCACACTCCTCAGCTGTGCTAGGAACTTGTAATGCTCCTCATCTTAACTTTTGCTGCTTCTGGACATTCCTGGCAGGACAGAATAAGCTCACAGAGGTGCTTGTAGGAGCCTGTCCCATCTTCTCCTTGCTAAAACCTGATTCTTCTTTCCCTTCCTGCTCCCTCTTCTGCTGGGCACACACTTCTCATCCAGCTCTCAAGAACTAAACCAGTTTTTATTTATTTCTCACTGTAAAGTTCCACCCATTTTTTGCCAGACTGGTTGTATTTTCCTTTTATTATTTAGGATTTACAGTTTGTCCTGCACACAATTTTGGGAAACACATATCAAACTGCAGCAAATCAATAATTCATTTGACTGACAAAAAAAAAATCCTGCAGGCTCCCTCTGAATCCTAACTATGCCTGGACAGATGCCAAACAAACCTCTTGATCCAGAGCCTTTTAGAGCTCTGTTCTCTGGGAGCAGGCTCAGAAGGAATATGTTTCCATGGGTGTTTATATTCCTGCACATCCTTCCTCATAAAGTGAACCCTGCATATATTCTAGTCAACCCCTGCATGTAATAGAGCAGGAAAAATGGACAAGCACTGGGCTGTGTTTTTAATATCAAACAGCAGCAGCTCTGTCAGAGCAGTGGGGAGAACAAGAATTGCAGATTTCCCTGCAATCACCCAGCGCCAGCATTCCCAGACAGTGTCCAAACATTCCAAGGGACCTCAAGGAGCACATTTGGAATAACCCCACAGGAGGGGCACAGAGAAGCTTCTCAAAAGTCACCACTACTGTGTGAAGCAGCTTGGACTGTTCCAGGTGTAGATACGAGCCCTGCACAGATTTTGGTGGAGCACCTGATGTGAGAGATGGCAAAACTGCCCTGAGTTACAGTGAAACGTTGGAAGGAAGAGGAGACTCATCTTGGAATCGATGGCAAACACAAATATATGCTGCAGGGAATTCAGCATGGACAGTTCATACTCTTATGTTCATCAATGATAGCAAATTAAAACTGGTCTTATGCACTCAATGGCCAGGACTGGAGTATTTAAAAGCCCTCAATATGTTAAGCACAGTATTTCTCCAGAGAAATTAGGTATTGACTGCACGCCTCAGCGAGCAGGAAATCTACAAAAATCCATAGGAGCCATTGATCCAAATATTACTTTTTAACACTAACTATGTAACAATTTTTTAAATGTACACTGGGTACAGATATAATTCTCTTTAATTATCAATCAACAAAGCAAAGTGTAACACTGTTTATACAGCGTGGTCTTTAAAAATGAATACAGTGAACGCACTCAAATGGGATGTTAAGGCACCAGTGCAGTTGTGCTGTATGAAATTGGCACAAAAATAAAAAGAGTTCAATTTAAAAAACCCACACACTGGTTGTGATGGGATCCTGCCACCAGATACAGGAATGCTGATGGTGAGGGTTGGATTCTGTGGGCCCTGACTTGGGTCAAAGCGAACCCCAAACACAGACCAAGGATGAAACTGAGGCTGATGAATCCTCACAGACACCCCATAGGTGTTTCCAGCAGTAGGGAACTTTCTGGATCTCAGTGGAGATGAGTTCCACAGAGAGCTTAGGGAATAAACTGGGATGCAGCTGGGTTAAACTCTTCATTCAATCAGGGAAACTTAAATTAGTGGGAAGTCAATACATTTGACTGGCTTTATGCAAGGAGGATGTATCAGCTTCAAGCACTGCCAAGGGGCACTTTTGAAAGCAACAAATTCATAATTTTCTTAAAGTTTCAGCATGTACCTCAGATCCCTGTATATATTCAGGAACTCTTCCATGAGCAACTGTAAATGTTCTCATTTTTCTGGCTCAGTGCTGTTCAGGAGGTCTGAGATATTTATGTTGTATGTACATGCAGGAGATGCCCTCTGGAAAGGATCTCATTTATATGAAATAACATTTAAAAATTTGAACTACATTTCTAGAGCATTGAAATAAAGAATACTCCACTCTGAAAAGCTGGGTAACACCAGAATGAGGGCTGTGTGTGCAGCTCTCATTTGCCAACAGTGTTTGAACACTTCCCAGAAGAACCCCCCACCTCACTTGGTACCTAAGACTCCCTCACAACTCAGGAATGCAGGAGGCTGTGGAGCAAAGAAGCCCTTTGGCCCAGCTGTTGGAAGTGGGGAAACTGGATTCAGGCTGTTGGTTGTGGTTTAACCTCAGCCAGTAACTAAGGACCACTGACTCACCCATTGCCCCTCCCTGGTGGGACAGAAGGAGAACTGAGAGAACAAGGCAGAGTTCTTGAGTTGAGATAAGAACAGTTTAATCCTTGAAATAATTTTTTTTAAATAATAATAATTAAAGGGAGACCACAGAGAGAGAGAGAAAAAGGAATAAAGCCAAGACAAGTGATGTACCGTACAGTTGCTCACCACCCACCTGAGCAGCCATCAACTCCTTCTGGCCACCCCCCCCAGTTTATCCACTACCCACATTACTCCATAGGTTGGAATATCACTCTGGCCAGCTCAGCTCAGCTCCTTCCCAGCTCCTTGTGCTGCTCCTCACAGGCAGAGCATGGAAAACTCAGCAGTCTTTGATTTAGGGTAAGCACTGCTCAGCAACAACTAAAATATCTCCGTGTTATCAATGTTGTTCTCATCCTAAATCCAAAAAAACACACAGGACTGCACCAGCTACTGGAATGAAAATTAACTCTATTTGGTTTTCTGGAGTCCTCTTAAACAATTCAATCATGGCTGCAGCTCCTTGAGGGGTTTATCCAAGCCCCAGATTGCAAAACTTGCCTCACACTTCCACCTGCACACCTTTTGCCACATGAGTCTGTTAAATTTCCCTGCACTTTCAAATGAAAGGAATTACCTGTCTTGTAACCACACACCCATGAAGAGGCACTACCAAACTAATGTTACAACTCTCCAACTGGCAAATCCCAAATACTCCAGCTTCCACCTATTCTTCAAACAGCATCCATACCCAAAACCAGTGCACAGCCAGCCCCCAGCTCCAGGGAAGGCAGCCAGAGTTCTCCAGCAAACCCCCTGGATGCTTGGGAGGGCCAGAGGAGTGTAGGACAGATGCTTTCCCCACCTTAGAGTAGTTTTTAGCAGGTGAAATGCTGTAGTTGTCTTAGCAGGAAATCCTCGGCACTCTTATTTCATTTTTCCTAATGACCAGAGTTAAACATTTGCAGGTTTTAACAGCTCTGGCAAATTATCAGGACCCTCTACATTACATGGTCAATGGTCCTTTTAATAGAAAAAGCAATAATATACAGTTGTTGTGCCAACTAAGACTCATTAGAAAGTATTAGTTTAAGGTAACAGTTCAGCAGCTATTAACACACAAAGTCCTGCAGTTATCCCTGGTGCCAGCCTGGCAGCAGCAAACCATTCCCTCTGTGCCGGAACATCTTGGGGGTGAAGGTGGGGGACAGGGGAAAGAAAAGTTAACAGAAACACTCTTTTGTAGCAAGAGTCAAACTTTTTCAATAATCACCATTTTTTTCACTAGCATAACATTAGAATTGACTTTTTGTCTTGCTGACATAGCAACTAAGAAAGTTGTGTTGCATTGACCATATTGATTGTGAACAATGCAGCCATCAGTGGGACTTTACACCATATATTTTCAATATTGACCTCCCAGTCCCTTTTCCATGGCTCCATGGGTCTGCTATTGGATTTGGACTGCAGTGTAATAAACAGCTAAGGTTTAATTAATGGTAAATGAATACAAGACATAGGTTATGACTTTAACTAATTAGGGAATTGTTGAATTAAGTCTGCCTTGGAATGCAAGGCAGTACAATCAATATCCAATAAAAGGACTATGTATGTAATTTACCTGCAAATGTGTTTCCAATACCATCAAAGTGAGTTTAAATAAGTAAGATATATGAAATGCTACTGGAAAAAGATTTCAAAAAGTTAACACTTTATGGCTTCAAGAAAGGTTTTTCTCCTTGTAGAAGGAATGTCATCTTGAAATATCCTCCCATAACACAGATGGTGACACTCAGGCACAGCTCTCCCTAAAGGACAGTGCACACTCCAAATGTTTTTCCTTCCCAATGCAACATTAACAAGCAGTGCCTCTGCAGGTCCAGCAAACACAAACCAGTGCTCCCAACACAAACCAGTTCAGCTTCAGGGTGAGCTCTTCTTAGGGAGCCTTGGTCTGCAGAGCCTTTCAGGTTCCATTGTGCCACCCCCCCTTCCCTCCCAGCCCTGGAAGAACATTCCCAGGAACAAGAGGAGGTCACCACACAAGGGGCAGAGCAATCCCCAAGGCTGCTCCTCCTGTGTACATCAGCTCACAGGGCCTGATTACTCATTCTGTAATCACTCATCTGAAATAAAAAAAAAAGAACCTACCTACTCCCTTGTGGGCATCTATGCTGGTAAACTCTATTGTCCCATTATGGCCCTTCCTAGGATTTTCCTGATACTGTTTGTGGTTCCCATTGGGACAATATCTGTAGCAAAGTCCATAATCTGCAAGATAAACCTGGAAGACATGAACAGACAAATGAATAATGCTTTTGTCCTTTGAAAGTATAACCTTTATAATTAAGTCTTAAGAAACTGATAGGTTAAGGACAGCCTTAGATCTAAATTTTATTAAACCAAATGGTGCCTCAGGATAAAATATGTACAACTGGGGGCCATAACATCTGCCCTCCCCATTTAAATCCTTCCATTGCTATTCTCTTATCTTATTCCAGAGTGGAACAGGATTCCAGTGATTTTATTTTGTTCCTAAGCCCTGTGCTCTCCAGGTGGGCACCCAGACACCATAAACTGCAACATGCCTTTTATGCAGCCTCACGTTGCTGGTGGGACCCCTTCCTCAGGCAGGCACAGACACACAGCTCTGCTCACATTTGCCTTCAGCTGAGACTCTACAAATTCAGCTCTCCTGTGTCACTGTGCAGCTTCAAACCACAGCAAGAGGCAGCAGCTTCCCCAGCTGGACTGGTGGGGCTCCAGCCTGACAGGGACCATGGCAAATCCTTGGGACTTCACTGTCAAAGAGTTAATGGCCTTTCAACCTCCTCTTGATCACTCTTGTGCTATTTGAAGCTGCAAACACAACAGCTCAGGAGAGCTGAGTTTTGCTTTCTGTTCCTTTGCTACCTGTCAAGACAAACCTGAATGTGCCACGTGGCTCCTACACCTTCCTCTGTCAGCACAGAGCATCCAGCACTGCATCCCTTCTGCCATTCACATAATTCACACTGAGGGCACAACCCCCCAGGATGAAGCTCAGATTAACTTAATACATGCAGGTGGTCAGTTACTGCAGCACAACTGACAAGCAGGAACTTGTTGAAAGCAGCTGGAATCTCATCACAGTCTGTCCCCATCACAATATTCCATAGGTTATTTTCTCACTCTGGCATTTTCCCACTCCCACCTGGCCTTTGCCCGTTACATTGACCAGTTCTCACAACAGGCAATTGCTTTTTTTAATAAATATCCAAGGATGGCATTTTCATTTAAAAAAAAAAAAATGTTACAAACTATTATGTTGCCAATGAAACTGATTTCTAGGGCAAAAGTTAAATCATCTGAAGGCACACAGAGATCATCTCTACTAAATCTTATCATATGATAGACTTAGTCAAACCTTAGTTCTGTTTTCTCTTTACCTAAAAATGGTTTATCCTGTAAAAGACTAAAATACTTTCTTCTGGCACTCAATTATAATTTAATTATGTCACTCTTAAAAAACAAACCAACACCTTCAAGAAAACTCGACACACATTATTTTGTGGCACATTCTGTTGAACTGCTGATTCCTGTTTGTGCTCTAGGCAGCCTCAAATGCTGGGATTGCTGCTCTCCTGGTTTTAGTGTTCCTGCTGCAGGATCTGAGCTGATTTGGAGCATGCACTCACTTCCTGCAGGCTGAGGGCTTTGTGCATTTCCATGATGTGTTTCACCTGACAGACTCCACAAAATGCATTACAGACTGTGGGTACCTGGAGAAAATCTGGGACAAGGCATCAGCTTGGCTGGGGTGATTGATTTGGTTTTCTCCTGTGTCCATTCTCCAGCACATTGCTCATGCTCTGGTGCCCACCCTAATTGAGCCCACAGTCAGAGAGGTGGAGGACTAACAAACTACCCTGATAACAAGTTTTGGGAGTCTTCTGATTCCTTTGTGGACTGGGAAAGAGAGAGGAGCCTACAACGTATGTTCTTCCCAAACTAAGTGGTACATTTTGGATCTCACTTGACTATAGATTTCTGACATGAACAGTAAGATAAAATACCTTCAAAAATTAAGGCTATGCCTTAAACTGAGATTTTAACTCTTAGGGAAAAAAATACACCCAAAGCACCTCTGTGGTTTGGGCTGGGCTGTCACATTGGGGGCAGTCTCAACAACAGACCATCCAGAAAGTAGCTGCAAATATCTGCTGGTCAAACTTGAAGCATGTAAAAAGTATACAAATAAATCACAGTAATTATGTACTCCTTTTTTGAGCAACTCCATTAATAGACTCCATTTTTAAGCAATAGATCTGCTTAAAATACTTTAGTAGTAGTATCAGCAGAGCAATGCTGATACTGAAAAACTCCTGTGGAAGTGAGTAGTTTTCCCACAAACAGGTGACTAATGGCAGCCTTCAATCCCCCTCAGCTTGTACAAAACCAGCAATGCACCTTTCCAACCTTGCCACTGCCATTATCACAACGACTATGTTATTTTAAATTACCATTAATTTCATTTCATCAATTCTCATTATAACCCTTTCATCATTACAAAGATATATTGTTCTTTAGAGCTGGTTGTCACTTTTTGATAATGTAACACTCTGTGCCCTTCCAAATTTGCTCAGAACATGGGAGAGGTGGTTAACAAATGTATAGGTTGGTGTGGATTTTTTAAGGGTAGAGGGATGGGGAAAAGCCAGATTTATTGCTGAAAGGATGACAATACAGTGATTTTCTTTGGACACTCCCTTCCCAGTGATTCCATTAGCAGGCTTATGTCATGTCTGTAAATAATTAAGTGGACACCTACTAATAAGAGGCAGATTGGTTGCTAATGGCCATAGTGATGTGAAGCTCAGCTGGACACCACTGCAAAAAGGGTAAAGGCAGACTGAAGTCCGTTTTGGGACAGGAAGTGTGAGGTTTATTTAGTGTTTGGGATAGAAACAGCAACTTCACAAAAAATCAGGAAGGAAGAAAGCAGGTTAACAAAGGAGAGAGCACCGGGGGTACAGGGTATCTGCCTACTGTAGCCTCCCTACAAACACCTAAAGGAGAGCAGACAAGATTTTAATTTTTCTTAATTTATCTGCTCTTTAGCAAGTCTGGCATTGTGGGATAAACAGCAGGAATCAATGATTCTGCTCACAATGAAAAGCAGCTCAAAGTTGGACTTGTTTTCATGCAAGTTTTTCCCATATGATCAATGTGTGGTCTCTGTATCTTCTGTGCTGGTCCACTGAAAGCAGGTCTTAAAATCCTGAAATATTTTTGTATTCTGTCTATGATGATCGAGTCTGAGAGTTCTGTTCTGTAACTATCATGTCTAAGAAATGCTTAAAATTCAGATCAGAACTGAGCTGCAAATACAATTGGATTTACAGCTTAAAATCCAAACAGGCATCTTGTGGAACAGACTTGAGCCTGCAACACTGCAGGACATCTGCCCATGTAATCCAGGGGGAACAACACTCCAAGTGAAGAGGTGTTCTCCAAACCCTTATGGCATTTATTAAAAAATCAGATTGTGAGCTCCTGTCTGGTGACCACTTAATAGTATCACCATTTTTTAATGGGTCTGAATTTCTTGCAGAGTGTGTATCAATAATTCTTATTTCTGCTTGATCACACCAACAGTTCCTACCACGCACGGAATTACCTCTCACTCACCACAGCCTGGGACAGTGCTGCACTTGTGCTGGAATTTATGAGTCTGATCACTTCAAGTTCCCTTTCAGGCCTCTGTGAGATTGATGGGCTGTGCACTTCCCTCAGTCCATCACTCCTGCTCTGCCAGTCCCTGTGCTGGGGCCGTGCTCAGGAACACATTGACTGGAGAATTGATCTTTCGACCTGTAACTCAGGGAATGGCCTCGCTCCTCCTCGTGAGCAGGTCTGCAGGAGCTGCTCTTTGAGGTCACTTCATTCTGATCTTCCAACCATTTCTAACCATCATTTGGAGGTCAGTGAGTGACAGGACCTTTGCTTTATTTGTTCCTCTGCTTTGCCACAGAAGGCAGGGGATGGCAGTATGGATTTCACACGTCCTTTCAGAAAGGGGACCGTCTTATTTATTGGCTGTGGTGTGAATTCTCCAGGTTCATTTACAGAATTGAGACACCAGCAGCAGAAAGTCTAACAGAGAAAAACCATCTTCTGGGGAACTGCAGAAACTCAGTGACAAATTCATACATAGGAGCAGACTTCAGCGACCACTAAATGACAGAAAAATGCAAAGTTGGGCATAAAGGTGCCCATGCTTTTTTCAGCAGAGATTTATGTCTCCTCACCCAAACAGAATCTGGAAATATATTTTAAGTAGAGATATACACTATTTTTAAGGGATGAGTTATAGGTTTCTTTTAAGGACAAATTTCTAGAATTAAAGAACACTTACAGCTTATTTTCTCTTAAAATCCTAGAGCCTAAAGAGCAAGAACCCACTAGCATAAAATTCTATCAAGAAACCTCACCACAGGAATAATTAAGGCAGTTTTATTGTGCCAAAACCCACTGGAGCTACAGACCCTTGGGCTTGTATTCCTGAGCTGGAGTTTGCCACTGGCTAGATGGTCCCACTGCCTATTTAAGAGATTAGGTTGATCACTTTACCTTTTTTCAAAAAGAAATACAATACCAAGGCAATCCAGTTATCCACTGTGTTGGCAGAGAGAGAAGCTTGGACAAAACACTTCCCAAGGCATTTTCTTACACATACAGAAATGAAAGTTTAATTCATGCAAGCAAAGAAATGCAAGCAAATAGTAGAAATTCTCTCCTGTCAGCTCTTCTGATTATAATGTGAGTTTTAAAGTGTTTTATAGAATAATTTCAGTGGAAAAGATATTTTGCTGAAATAAAATTCTACACAAAACCTCCCAGCAGTAACATACAGTTTGTACACGTTAAGAGCTGCTCAAACTGGAATATCTATTGGTTTAACAAAACCTAAAAAATAAGCCCTAAGCCCCCTGTCCAGTGACTCACAAGTACCTTATTTTTAGTCTGCCAATGAATTTACTACTCATTAAAACCAATTACTAGTGCAGCACCATCTTCATTGAGGTAACATGAGAAAATCACCCTGCAATCTGCCCAATTCCAAGGCAGCTACGAGTCTTAAAACTTTATGGTTACTGTACATGGACACTTCCAAAGTGATTTCAAAGTGAAAAACAGCATCATATCTTGCTGTCATAAAAACACACAATAGCCAAGACAAAAAAAAAAAGTCATTTGAGTTGTGTTAATGGGCAGCAGATCGTTTTGCCTCTAAAGAGCCTCCTCCTTTGGATTCAGCAGGCTGGTAAACACCATAAACTGAGATTATGGACTGGCTGCTACCACTGTGTAAAACCAGGGCTGCCTTAAAGAGCCAATGCTACTTCTCCAATGATGGGGTTTAGGAAGCTGAAAAGTTAAAATTGACTCAACCATTTAACTGGAGACTTTTAAGAAGGGCAGATATCCTGGAACAGTTCAACTCCAATGGCACTGAGCTGTTTTCCAAGATCTGTTTCCTTATTACTGCAGCAGAGAAACAAAAATTGAAACAAGTACTGCTTACAGCTAATTATATTTAAGACAGATGTCTTTTTTTTTTTTCCTAAATGATTTTTCCTCAATAAAAACAGCATACTTAGATTTTATTAACTGAAAAAAGTACATCACAAGAGCTAGTACTTCCCAAGAATGGGAATACAATGGGCCACATCCTTAATCTCTACTGATATAATTGAACTGGAATAACCTAGGGCAGCAATTAGGTCCTAGAACTTACCCTCATTATTAGTTTTCCCATCCATACCAGTGTTCCAGGCAGCAGAACAGAGAAGCAGGACAAAACTCTGCTTTGGTCCCTTTTTCTCAGTCCTTAAGCTCCACAGAGCCACCCTCAGGTTTGTCATGGGAGGATGTGAATGTTCATCCATAAAACCCCTTTTAACATGTGAATTGTTCATGCAGAATAGACCTCACTGACACCTTTTGTGGGTGTGTGTGGTTAAAAACACATTGAAAGGTAGGTAAGTGAACATGCTCACCTCATGTGGATTGGTGTAGCCCAAAAGTAGGTTTGCTGCTTTAATGTCACCATGGACATACTCATTTTCATGTATGTATTCCAAAGTATCCAGCTAGGAAAGAAGTTAGAACAAAGGAAAAACATCATCATCTCCTCTCTGTCCCACCAAGCTCTTAAAAAGAACAAATTCAGTCAGTTCTGAAGGTTTGGAATAAATTTGATCCTGTTAGTTATTATATGTCCTGCACTTCATCTCACAACTTCCTGCATCATCACCATCCTTCAGCTCCTTACTGAGGTTTGATAGCTCTAATTATCATTAAAAAACACATTTGCACTTTGCAGCTTATAAAAGAACAATCTAATCCTGGCTTTTGGAAGTGCTAAGAGTGTTACAAGTTTGTCAGTTATGTGACTTGGAAGCCCTTCCCTTTTGTTTTTACTATTTATTATTATTTAGTTCAAAAGGAAGCTTTGGATGTGTCCAGTCTAAATATCCTGCTTCAAGCAGGAGCAACAAAAGAGATCAGGTTGTACAAGAGACTGAATAGTCAAATGGGTGAGTGGATGTTTCACAGCCTCTGGGAGGCACATCCCAGTGCTGAGACACCCTTCCTGCAAAAACTTCTCCTGGGATTCACGGTCATTGCCTCCACATCATTTTCTGTGCCCCTCTGCTCACTGATATTTCACATTTCACAACAAAAATCATACTACAAAGGAGCACAAATACAACATCTCACTCTAGTGGTTTGGAGTACAGGGCCTGTGTTTTAACCTATTAGAAAAGAAATTTGGTTTGAGCCAACAAATTTGCCCGATTCTCTACACAACACTGATTTTATCTAAAAAAAATGCAAAATAAGAAAATACCTAGCATTTGCACATGTTTCATTCTAAACTCACCTAAAGGAAGTGTATCAGAAAGATAATTCTCTAGTTGAATTCAGCACTTTCCTCTCCCTGTACATACCATTCGTGCCCCAAGCTGCAGAACAGTCTCCTTCTTGAATTTGTTTCCACTGTCTTGAAAGATTCTCTGAAGGTCTTCCCCCAGCCTTTCCATGACCATGAATCTATAACTACCAGGAAATACATGGATGGAAAGGACTTAATCTCCATTTTTGAAAACGGATCTTCAGCCAATTTGAGGCTTAATTACAATTCATGTCACTACCTTTTTCCTTTGTACTCAGCCAAGCCTGATCCCCAAAACACTGGAATTCCTAAGCATCTTATTTTTTTGAGATTCATCCATTTTCTTACTGTAATAATAAGATAAAACGTGGTTAAAGGTAGCAAGGGACCTTTGGCTTTGGTGTGTTTGTTCTGTTCTAAGGCTGGGCTGTCTCTGGAGTCCATTCATTGTTGTGCTCAGAATAAATTTGGCTCCTGTTCTCCCTTCTGATCAGAAGGAACAAGGATAACACCCAAGTAACAACTTACAGCAAACTGGAGTTCCTGCAGCACCAACACTGACTGGTTCAGTGTATATGAAATCAGTTGGCTGTCAAGCTCTAAATCAACAGTTCTTACTAGAAGTAGTTAAATCCAAATTTTCCTTCAATCTACCTGGAATCAGAATTGATACATTACTTACTGTGCTCTTGTTTCGCAGCCCTCTGGTAAAATTTCAGTTCAGAAAATAAGGGCCCATTTTCCAGATATTCCTGTTGAGAAAAAAGAACTTGGGACCACAAAAGGCATTAGAAAGACAAGAGTTTTTAAAGGAAAGCAGAGAAGAAATTCCAAGAGGATGAAACCCCCTTTTTTCCCACCTTCCATATGCCATGCCATCTGTAATGTAATTTTAATAAGTAGCTAAAAAGAAAAGTTGTTTGGCAACACACTTTCATAAGCAACACAAAGTCTTTCAGGCATTATTTAAGACCCTACTTTCAGCAATATCATAGATCAGGTGTGTTTAAGATCATAGTCTAATTTTCCTTCCTAAATAATAATGAAGGAAATGAAAGAATCAAGTCCAGGAAATACTGTGTGTCATGGAAATGCCAAATATATCCCCAAGCAGGGAAAGTATATTCAAAAAAAAAAAAAAAGCCAAAAGCCACAAACATGCAATATGGACCCAGTGCTGAAAATAGGGACAGATAATTAAGAGAAGGAACTGCATGCAAGTTCATAATTTAGAAATGAGGTCTACACATTACCACTTTAATTACATGCACTGCATCCTCTTGTACAGGAAGGTGAGTTTGAGGGGATGCTGCAAAGGAAGAAAGAGATGGAGATCAAGCTGCATGTAACAAAATATAATTGTAAATAAGGATTGTGCTAACACTGAGGCAACCAAAAATACATACAACAATTTGTCTGAATCCCTGCTTTCAAAGGTCAGAGCTTTGCCAAGCTTAAAGAAAAATAAAATCAAACAACACCCAGAAGTTCTAATCAACAAGTAGAGAAGCAATTTTATCCCCCATTTTCAGAAGTGTCTCCCTGGCTGTTAATTAAGGAGTAAGCAGGATGTCCTCACTGCACATCCACAATGAGGGATTCCATTGTAACACACTCTGTTTAAGCCATTGCAGTCAATTGGAAAACCTCTGCATTTGGTTGCTGTCAATCCACTGTCGTGACAAAGACACCACTTACAAGTGATGACCTACATTATGCCTCCAGACAGGATTGTCTGCTTTCCTCCAGTACAAATTAATTTGGCCCTAGAGCCTTGATTTCTCTTCTGACATTATTTAGACACTGGCCTAAGGTAGGGGCTGCACAGCCACCCCCTGCCCAAAGGGGAGCCGAGGGTTTGTGCCTCCCACTGCAAGTGGGGATTTCAAAACAATAATTGACCACATGTGCCAATTACAGCCCAGGAGACAGAACCTCTGTGCACAGACAATGCAATCCTATTTTCTTCTGACCCTGAGAGAACTATCAGTTCTCTCTGATACTACTGAAGCTACATGGAGCTACACTGGGATTAAAATTTAATGAGACTAAATCATCTTTTAGAATCATCACTGAAAAAAAAAAAAAAAAAAAAAAAAAAAAAAAAAAAAAAAAAAAAAAAACTAAAAAGAATACAGTTCCTAGGAAATAAGTGTCCCTTTCAAACTCCTTATAATGATCAAATACCAACAACAGTCCAGGTGTGAAACACTTCAACTATGAGCACACACAAAAATAGACCACTTTTATCCACATACTAAAAATCAAGTAAACTTGGGTCTCAAACCACCCAAGCTTACTCTTTTTGACGGTCAGGGCATAAAAATATTTTTACAATGAACAGACTCCTTCAGCTGCCATATTCCTTCAATTCTAGTCAGCATCTGGGTTCGATCTGGCAGTGGACACACCCTAAACACCCACAGGGTCCCCACTGCCTTCTGCTTGACCCTCCCCAGGGAATGCTTCTGTGTTAATAACACATTAAATGAAATGAAAATTACCTAAAACAGTAGCTCTGGAAGGTGTGAAGTATCCATGGACTCAGACAAGCAGCAGGTACATTCAGAACACAAAGCTACACCCAGGAGTAAGTTTTGGTAAACTCAGTTCTTACCATATTGTTGTATTGAGCAGGGAATTAAGGCCCAGGCATTAAATCTTGATCTTTCTCTGCCACACGCAGACCATGTGTTCATGGCTAAAGACATTCGTGTGAAGGAGCACATCCCATGTGCTTTCATTGCATCCAGCAACATCACATCACCCAAAGAGAATTGGATGTGCTCCCTTACTGACACAGACCAGGAAAGAACCTCTGCATAAAGGTATTTCAGTACCAAGTGACTTAGGAGAGCTTTGATAGGTAGAGAGAAGTACCAAAGACAGATGAGCAGCAGTTGTGTGCATCCCTTTTGTTACACCATTTAACCATTCAGGTATCAGGCAGCAACACTTCATTCACAGCTGAGAAAAAAAGAGACTTTTTTTGGTCCATAAACAAACACAAATGGTTTTTAAAAAATTGTCTCATTACTATGTATAGTTACTTAACAGACTGGAAAGGCTCCCAAGGTTTAACAAACAGTCTGATTACATACCTCATAGCCCACCACCACATACTCTCCTGCGAGTTTAGCTCATAGTTAATTACTGCATACCCATAATTAGCCATGTGCTGGTCTCGTTCTGTGTGGCAGCACATGGCTATTTATAATATCACAATCAGTTCAGTGCTAGACTGCAGGACAGTGAGCAGAGCCTGCAGGAGAGCTGAGCTGTCAGGCAGGAGGTCTCTGCTGGCACAGGACTCACAGGGCACACCAGGAGCTCTGTATGGTGAGATGGTGTTTGCAAAAAACCCGAGAGTAGCACAACGAGTGTGGGAGTTCCGAGTTCCTGTTGCTTTATCAACTGGAGATGCAGAATCCAGTACATGTGGGGAGGGGAGTGTTGGGGTGGGCACACAAGCCAAACATTGTCTGCAGAAGTTTAAACTGGGAGCACTGGTGTGAGATGAAGTTATGGAGAGGGCTGTGCCTGTTCCCACTCGTGCCAAGCGCAGGCTCACAAAACATTTGCCAAGGGCACAGCTCTACTTCCCCCTCCCTTTCATCCCACGATCACAGCGAGCTACGCGAACTTAAAATGCCCTCTGAAATAAGGCAGCGCTGTGAGAGCCACATCCTTGACCCCGATTTCCACAGCGCAGCAAATAACTTACCTCGAGTTATCCCGTGGCCAGAATTCCCTGCTTTCACCCAGGCACAGCAGTGGCGGCCTCAGCACCCACTCCCATGGGGAATTCCATCCCTTTTGTTGCGAGTGCCACCACCCTAATTAAAGGAGCGTCCGAAATGTTCACAAGATGTGGTGACAAAAGGGGTGTTTGTGGCGGAACCGCCTTTCCTCCAACCACAAAGCACAACTGCAGCCTGACAGCGGAA
Organism: Neodrepanis coruscans; assembly: GCA_013400695.1. Lineage (NCBI taxonomy): Eukaryota > Metazoa > Chordata > Aves > Passeriformes > Philepittidae > Neodrepanis > Neodrepanis coruscans. The sequence goes on from VYZS01098384.1 coordinate 48,452, forward strand.
CGTGCCAACTCTGTTTGCCAGTTCAAACGTGCTTGTTGTAGTTTTAGCAGTTAATTTGTGGCAGCCCCATTTGGAATATGGTGAAATATTTTCAATGGCTCTCACAGAACCAGTTTTGTTGACAAAGTTTACACAGTGGAAAAGAAAACAGCATTGATTTGGCAGTTTGGAAGAACATCCCTGCTCCTGTCCACAGCTGGTGTCTTTGCCACTGCTGGATGTTTTGAGGGAATATTTGTTTGGGAAACATGAATAACATTATTTTTCCTAAGTCGTTGTATTGCTAGGAGTTTATTTTTGCTTTGTTCCATTCATTAGCTATTCCTGAAGAGTTAGTTTTTGCAGGAACTAATCTCAAAAGTATCACATTTTGAAGTTACAGGCAACCCATAAAAAAAGCTGGGAAAGTTCTGACCCCATTTATATCAAGCCAAGAGTTGTTAAATTCAATGGATAACACACAGGGTGGGAATGTTGCTAACAATAAAATAGATAAAATAGAGTGTTATCTAACAATGAAAAAGGATCCAAGTTGCAGCAATAGAATTACTGAGAACAAAACGTACACAAGTAAATAAAAAGTAGCATTTGCTATTTAACTCATCACTATTTCCTACATGAGGAGGGTACTAAGATAAATATTTAAAGGCAAACAAAGCACATTGTTTCCCCCTCTCTGAGTTGCAATATCCAATATTTCTCAAGAACTGAAACAATCAATGCTTGAAAGATGTTTTACACTCCACTTTTAGTGCAGCTTAAGGAAAATCTGCTTCTCTGTTACTTTATAGATGCATCATCATTTCCTGGACAGGCTCTTTTCTGAGCAGTGTTTCTGGACAGGATTTATTCCAGATTCTTCTCCCTGGTAGCTTTATGAATGTATAGTTTTACCATAAAAATTCCATGCACACAGCCCTTCATCCCATACAAGCCCTGACCAAACCGAGTTTGGGAGAAAACTGTGTTCAGCTGCTGAACTGCTCTGCAGAGAACTCCAAATGCCTCCAAGTTAAGAGCATGAAGTACTGGTAGGAAATTTCAGCTCATTTCTTACTCATCTTTCTGTGAAACCTCAATCTTGAATGAGCAGAGCCAAAGTTTTGCATTGCACAGCAATGGAAGCCACTGTTTGACTTTCAAAGTTAATTACTCTGAGCTGGGAGAGGCGTGACACATCCTTTAACCCCGGGCAGAAAAGCTCTGCAGGGGCTGCTCTTCCAGCACTCTCAGATGGGAGTCCAGGCCTCTAGTATTTAAAACTTGATGCACAAACTGTTTTCTGGCAAGACTTTGCTGCAGCCCATCTGGCAGTCTGACATGGTGCCCACTCAGAACACACTATGCCAGTTTAAGCAGGGCACAGGTGCCAAAGGCAGCTAAAGGAGTGCCCTCCACAAGGCAACAGGTTCCCTCTCTTTCCTCCAAAGCTCCTTCTACTGCCCCAGAACACTGCCCAGAAAGTGGGCAGTGGTGTGGGCAGAACACTGAAGTCTGACCTCAGCAGACTTTGTAACAGGCCTTACACTGCTGTGGGAAAGTGAGTTACACTTGCCATGTTAAGACTTGTAGCTTACAGAGGATCAAAAAAGAAAGGGATTCCAGAGGAAACAGTCAGCAACAAGAACTAGTTAAAGCAAGAAGTATTTTGTCTTTAGCAGGGGCTGGTCCTGTACCATGTGGTCAGCCCTAAGTAACCTCTGAGTACCAAATCAGGCTTAGTTTGCCTACAGGCAAACTAGAAATCAGGCAATCTGCTTGTCAGATCCATATTTGTACAGTTTAATATTAGTGACTGGACAAAAAGGCTCTTTGCTGAAGTGGTGTTGGGCTGCTAATGAATTTATTTTCACACTGAGGTTCACAGTGAGACTCTTGCTGAAGTGCATTTTCACATCTGAAGGTTAAAAAATATCCATCCCTAATCTGAATTACCTGCAAGTGCTTTTAATTACAGGGCTCTGCTATTAATATTCTTCCATTGAGCTAATAAAAATCATGCTGAGTGTAAATCTTTTGGTATCATTTTTACTGCATTTCTTATTCATTTGCTGCAATCCAGCAAATATTTTCAGTGAAGCTGATTTAAACAACTGCTGAAACACTTTGTTTCTCCAGATCCAATTGCTAAAACTTCCTGAGCAAACCAAGGAGTGAACAGTGTGACAAGCACAGAGTGTGCTTCCACCAGAGCTCCTCTCCCTGGACACCCCTGCTCAAAACTATACAAACTATCCATGGGAATGAGTGTTTCTGAAACAGAAACAAACTGTCTTTCCCACCTCAGCCAGATTCCCAGGACATCAAGGGTAGAGTGTCCTATGCTCCAAGATTAAAAGCAGAGCAGGCCAGCACTAGACCTCCTCCCTACCCCCAGCAGCAGCAGAGCTCCCTGTATTAAAACACAATATTCACCCATTTCTTCACTGTTTGCTGGCCATGCAGATATTCTTTGCCTCCTCCTGAAAAATGTGGGGAAAAAACTGAAAAAGAAAGGAGAGTGTGCTGGCTGAGCTGATGGCAGATCTCCGTGCAGGGCAGCATTCAGTCACTTGATCAATCCATATTTTCCCAAGCTTCATACAGTTAAAACACATTTACAATGGACTGGTTTCTGGCTTAAAAGACACCACTTAACAAACACATGTACAGAAATATTAAAAAAGGTTTTGGGTTTTTTTTGTTGGTTTGTTTTTTAGTGTTGGTGTTTTTTTGGTTTGTTTTTTTTTTTGCAGAACCATCAGTTTCCAGGAGGAAGAAGCCTGCAGATAGTGCTGTGCAGAGCAGGTTTCACTGTGACAGAGGAATCCTAACAAAACATTGTGTGACCTTTCTGCATTTAAATTTTCAGTCCAAATTGTGCATTAATAGAGTGCTTGTAGCAGGACTAGAGAATGATTTATATAAGGACTGCTGTTAATTACTGACTGTGACCAGAAAGATAAATGAGAGAATGTAAGACTTCTCAACTCTTGGGTAATTTTCCAAAGTGCTGCCACTGTTCTCCACGGGGCTACAAACCAGTTGTGAGATCACCAACATGTCACATTCTTCCTCACCTGCTCTTCCTTCTGTTCCCCCTTATCCAAGGGACAAGTTCTGAGGTGCCTGAGAGCAAATCAGTGCCAGCAACACAAATAAAATTGAACAACTAATGTACAACAGCATAGTTAATTCCTATTTATGACCCACATTGGTCTTGCTATGACTAAAGTATTTCCTGAGAGAACATCTCTGGGAGGGTTTCTGTTGCTTCTGTCAGTCATTGGGAGGAATCAGTATTTGTAAACCTGCTCCTGGGTTTGCTCTGGCTGAGAGAAAAACGCAAAGGGAAACAAGGAACAAGCCAACAAAAAAAATGAAAAAGCTGGCACAGACTGGAAAGAGAAAGAATAATCAGAAAACAGTGGTAACTTTCATGCACATGTAATTATTTGCATCCAAGGTCTCAGGGTCAGTGAATGGCTTTCAGCAGCTTTGATTTAGTGAACAGAACCTTCCTCCATGGAAAGCATCCCTTGTAAATATATTTTGCAGAGACGTCATAAAATTTCTCAAGAACGTTGTTTCAGATTAATGGAGGATGGAATACCCTTAATGGGAAATTAAGCTATAACAACCCACATCAAAATCTTTACACTGCTACTGTAAAAATACTTATTAAATGATATAGCTGGCAAAGTTAACCTTTACTTTCATAGAAGGGCTGTGCTCTTCATTTCTGGCAGGCAATCGAACTTGCCTCCACTCTCCTGTCTGCCCACTGCCCTGCAGCTCTTTCTGGGTTGGCTCATGACTAAAAGTTGGTGGTTCTCTCACAACTTGCACTAAAAATTAGTCTGAACAGCATAGAGAAAAGAAGTGTCTCAGTCACGTCTTGCTCTCTGAAGTTTGTCATCTCCTTTACTCCTCTTGGCTCTCAAAGACAGCTGAACCATTTTGTAGCAACAAGCCTCCAAAAAGCCACTAAATTTTACGTAATATAAGCATGTATCAATAGGCAGACCAAAAAAAAAGCCTTCAGTCAGTGTCAATACTTAGGGATAAGTGTTGCCCATGTCCTCTTCAATTGCAGGATAAGCTACAAGGGGAACTGAGCCTTCAGTTCAGTTCAGTGCTGCAGGTAACATTCACTATCCCTTCTGAAAGGGGGGATTAAATGAACACAAATACCATCACACAAGTGGCAGCTGCATTTCCTCAGCCATGCTGTCACTTCTGAAAAAGTACAGAACAGCAATAGCAGGGCTCCCAGACCCTCTTCTCATCCTAAACCAATCCACTGACTGCTTTCCACCTCACTTCAGTGGGAGCCAAACTGCAACAGGCACCACGATACCTGGAATCACCTCAGTGCTCTGTGATCAGGCAGAAAGAAAATTCATCAGATCTGCAAGGAACTGATCACCTGCTAAACCCCTCACAAGATCAGTGACTGCAGAAAACGACAGGGCTGTGTTCTAAGTGATCTGGGGACACAATGGGGTTTGTTTTATTACTCTGGGAGAGCTACACCCACCACAACCTTGCTTTCTGCACTGCATGCCCAGTTCCCTCAGACCCTTCTGATCGTGGGAGGCTTCTGCAAGTTTCCATCTTATTTTCCTTTATCCTTGAATGGGAATATCTAGAGACACCTTAACTCCACTGCTTATCTGGTGCTGAGGTCTGTTTTCTTATGGTTACATCTCAGATACACTCTATTCACAGCATCTCTCAAATGTAACCAACCAGTGTTTCAAAGGTCATAACAACAGATACAGCCAAAGGAAAAAATGTAAATATTCTAACAGTGCCCTATTTTGTGACTCCTCTGTATCTGCAGTGGGTTGAAACCCCCATCTTTCCCTCTGGTTCCATCTGCAGAGCAGGCAGGTGTGTGTGAACTGTAGCAATTCCAGAGGAAACCAACCCAAAAACCCCACTGCAGGAACCTCCCAGATGTCCTCCAGCTCCTGACAGCAACACCAGGACTCCAAACAACTCCTTCAGCCTCAAACCATGCCCTTGGTGAGGAAACTGAGTGCAGCAGAGCTCACCAAATGCAGCCCAAAGCAAACCAAACCCTGAATTTCAGTAAAGGGAAGATGTCAGGCCATACCTGCTGTTTGTTGCCATTTCCTCCCTCCTCTTTACACCAAACTACTCACAAACATTGCACAGCCCCAGTTTTCTCCAGGTTTTTCAGTGGCTGTGTTTACTTTTCACAAAAGTAGAAGCAGAGGAATTTAGGTCATCACTGAAACTACTTTGCCCTGTTTCCACAAACATTGGATGGAAAAAAGTTCCAACATAGGCCTTTTCCCCCCCCCCCAGCCCATAAAGTTTCTCCACTCAAACCTGAAGTCTAGATGCAACTTCAGTCCAGATTCACAGGTTAAATAGTTCATTCTCCTGTCATTTACAGCCACATGTTAATAGCTGGAAGAACAGTACAACCACTTTGGAGAAGCAGCACCTGGGAAACAATCAAAACTGTATTTTCCATGGCAGAAACACAGAAAGAAACAGCTTTAAAAAAAGAAGGTATAGCTAATTTATGCATAGTAGGAAGTTGGCTTATTTATAGGAGTGACCTGCTTAAGAAGTTTTAAGTATTAATATTCCCAGTGGAGTTAATCTAACTTACAAAGATCATGTTTGGCTCCAGGAACTGCTTCGAGGTAATTCTTTAATGCTGTCTCAATACAAGCTCAGTTTAGTCCCCAACAGCCACTGTGGACTAGTTTGTTGTACATGATGCCATGAGAAAAGGAAACCCAAACTCCTAATATTGCCCTGAACACAGGATTTGCTCTTTCACAGAGCCCAGCAACAGTGACATGCATTGGACACCCTCCAGTGACCCAGAGTGCTTCACAAACTGCCTTTCAGAACTACTCACTCACTCCTCAGAAAGCACAACCCGATGGAAATGCAGCAGCTTCCTCTGAAGAAAAGACAAAGTTATCTAGGCCAGAACACATGAAGAACAGCATTTCCACCTCAGCTGAAAGGGTTTGAATTCAGAGGCAACACCCCGCTAACTTTTGTTTCTGCCTCATACCCTGGGTGAAGACTGATTCAGTCTTAGCCATAAAACAGCATTTGCAATAACTAAAAACTGAAAGAATGCTGCCGAGCATGAGACGTGAGTCCAAAATAGCGGCCGAGAAAAGCACTTTTACTTCGAGAGACATCACCGGGCAGCGCCCTTTGGTGTTGTGTGACAGCAGCACCTCGATTGCCCCGCTCAGACCCCCATCAAAGTGCTCTAGAACCCAGCAAACCGAGCCGGACAGCCCGGGAGGACCGGCTGCACCACCCGCAGGGATGGGACAGGGACAGGGATGGGACGGGGACACCCGTCACGAGGCTGCGAACCTCAAACCACACCTCTACAAGGACCATTTGCCTGACAACCAGCGCGTAAACAACAGCAACTTTGTCAACCCGTTCTGCTTTCCCCAGCTCAGAAAGTCACAAGGTAACGTAGAAGTCGCTAAGTTTATCACCAGCGGCACTTTACCTAAATAGATCAATCCAAATCCTCCCTGGCCGATCTGGCTGCCCAGCCTCCAGGTTTTGCCCTCGGTGTCTTTCAGGATCATGTCTCTGGGCAGGGGGACAGGCAGCTTGCCTCTGCCGGGACCCTTGGGCGGCATCGTGCCTTGCGAGGAAGGAGGGAAAAGGAAAGGGAAAGTTTGTTGACAAAAGTTGCCAGAAGAGATAACATAATATCCCCTCGGCACACCCCGCCCGGCTCCCCTCAGCGCCGCTGCCCCTCACGCACCTCCGCCGAGCGCCCTCGATCTCCCGCCGCCGCCGGCCGCAAACTTCCCGCCCGGGAACTTCCGCAGCAGCAGCAGTAGGTGGTGGAGGAGGAGGAGAGGGCGGCGGGATGCCGTGATCCTGAGGGGGAAGCCCTGGGCGGGGAGCGGGGCCGGGCCGGGACAGCCCGGGCAGGGCCGGGATGGGATCCCGCCGCCGCCCCAGGGCCCTCAGCGGGCGGGGCGGGGCGCGCGCCGCTTCCCGCCTTCCCCCTCAGCAACCTGCCCCGCCCGCCCTCAGCGGGAATGGGAGCCGGGACATGAGGGATGGACAGAGAGAGGAGCAGGAAAGTGGAGCAGGGAGACAGAGCAGCAGGGAGATGGGGAACGGAGAGATGGTTCCCTCGAAGCCGCCTCAGCTCCTCGCCTCAGGGAGACGGTGGAGGGCGGAGGAGGGAGATGGCGCCCGCAAAAGTCGCCTCAGCCCCGGGCGGTCCGGCCCCTCACCTCAGAGGGACAGAGGAGGGACATGGAGGAGCGGGAAAATGGGAGGCTGGAGACGGATCAGCAGGGACAGGGAGCAGGGAGCCCACAAAGGCGCCTCAGCGCCAGGCTGTCCCACTTTTTAAGCTGCGCTTCGCAAGTGAGGAAATTTTCCCCCCCTTTTTTTACTTTGAAGTGTTTTGGAGCATGGAGAAGTAGGTGATCAGGCTGTTTCCTGCCTGAGGTAAAAAAATCTCCTCAGGTCGCAGGGATTTTGGGTGCAGCAAAATTCTGCAAGCGGTGCAATAAGTCGCGGAGCTGTCCTGGTGCCTCCCCTCAGGCCGCTTCCATTTGCCCTCTGCCAGGAAGATCCTGAGGTAATATAGCGCAATTTACACCCAGAATCACAGGCATTCCCCCCAGAACAGCACAGGGGGGAGGCAATGGCCGCCTCAGGCTGCTCAGCCATCGCTGAGGGACAGAGGAGAGATGCATCCCGCCCTGGGGCGGACCAGCCCTTTCTCCTTGGAATTTGGCAGTGAAGGACACAGTGAGGTGGGTTGTAATTCCCCAAGATCACAGGAGAAAGTTTTGGCCACAAGTCACCATCTTGTGCCAGCTTTGCTTTATTAACAGGATCCGTTCACCCGGGTACACCACACCTGGGTAGAGCTCACCAAGGACCACCACAATACGACTAGAAGTCCTTTTAAAAACTTAAAGTTTTTTTTTTTTTTAAAGAAGTTTAAGGATAATCAAAATCCAGAACGTGAGCAACCACATAATTTGCAAGTGGACTTAAAAGTCGTTACACAGATTATGGCTGCCAAGTCTCTATTGCCATCAGTAAATTAAGCCTTAATGTAACAACCCTTTCTGCTTCATCAGTCTTGCAGGCTCTGTGGTTTTATCATTACGGAAAGGACCAGCTGAAGAGTCTCCAGCAGAAAGCTCAGCCATAAAGGGAACACACTCAAAATCGCTATAGAGGCAGCAAATTTGAGATTGCCATAAAGCATTTCATGGGGTTTTCCCCCTTTGCAACAGCTGCCAGACTGTAGGGGGGTGATGTTGGGGTTGTTGTGTTTATTTAAAAGAAACAAACAGCCCCAGATGCCCAGTTCAGAAACCATCACCACTCACTAGAGAGAACTGGCACCTTTCTGGAATTTGGGACAGTGTGGCCGATGCTCAGTGTTATGTGTTACCTGAGGTGAAACCACTATTCTGCCAGGGGTGAAGGATCCTTTCAAATGAAATAGTTTCCTAGAAATCAGAGAACAAGGCTCTGTTTAAAGAAAAAGCTTTTTGTGCTCAGCTGTTGCAACGAGGCACCCACATGATTAAACTGATATGAAAGTGTATTAGAGATCTTCCTTCTTCTGAGCTCTTCCCCTTCCCACAGAGTTTCACCAGAATAAGGAAGTGAAACAAATCAGGTGAGGTTTATTTTGTCACCCAGACATTCAGCAGATGCCAGACATGGTGTTACATTGCAAGCACATACATACACCCTTATATAGTTCAAAGTGGTTTGGGGGTTTTAGATCTGGGAGAAAATATCATACAAGACTCAAAAATTTGTAGGAATTGTGTGGAGAAAAAAAACCCAAAACAGGTTAAGTGTGAATGACTACTAAGAGACATGATCCTAAAGAAAAAACCTGCTTAGAAATTGCTGATTTTGTTTTATTTCTAAGTACACAATAACTGGAGTGTATTTCCTTTTCTCCCCAGAAAAAACTCAGAGAATAACTTCAGAAAGTTCAGGGGGATACTTTGATTTAATGCAAAACTTCACAGCTTAGAAAAACGAGTTGTTTGGAGCTCATTTAGCACTTGTTATTCATGAGCAGGGATAAGATCACAAAAAAGAAAACAAGTTCATGCAGTTCTGAGGAATAATGAAGCAATCAAAAAAGGCTATTTCAAAAATAGCCATTATAAGCTAATAGCCAAACTAAAAGTGAAAATAGGTGCACAGAGGTCTATTTAATTGTTAATGAATACAGTAGCATAATGCCATCTCTTACTGGTTCTGAACACTGAAGTCAGACCACATGACATCCCTTTGACCCCTGCAACACACACCTGCAGACAAAGTTAAGGCTTTTAAATAAAAGTTTCCTTGTGCTACTGAAAGAAAAGAAAATAAATTGCAAGTTTACAGCTTCAGCTTCATCCAAATGCAGGAGTATCTCAAGTCTGAGCCATCCTTGACATCCTGCAGGCCTCTCACAACTTGTGCAGTTTGTCATGTGGCATAAGAGGATTTAAGGTATCCTACAAGCTATGGAAAATAACTGTGGGGCTTGTTTTTATTTTTTTTTAAACAGAATAGATACATAGTTAAAGATTTTTGAGGTTTTATTATTTATTATACAATTTAAAGCTCTCAAAGACAACTGTACAGGAATGTAGTAGAGACTTATAATATCACTCTCACAAAAAATACTACAAAGAAGAGTTTCCTGCACACATTAGGCCAATCCTGAAGAATGAGCTTATTATTTAAATCCAGATTTTTATTGATAAACAGCCATAAGCAGTAGGCCCACAAAAATAGCACATAAACTGTACTAGAAAATTTTTTTCAATTCTGCTTCAGACACTACAAAACTCCCACATCCATATTTTCAAACTTCAGCAAAAAAACAAAGGCTTTACCAGAGAGAAGCCCTAATCAGGTCACAACTTTATAGGAGGGCCTTTGGGCCTAAAAATATCACATCCCAGTGTTTGTGGGAGGGACTAAGGAATCCTCTTTTCCTGTTGGGCTGAACTGGAGACAGGAGTTTTATTTTTTCATTTTTGCCTGCTTATCATAAGCCAATTAGCAACACTCCTAAGAAACATGAGCTCCATCGAGGCAGGTTGAAGCCTCTCTTACCTCTTCACAAATGATAATTTGGGGATGTGATGTCAAGAGGATGGATGGCCATAATAATTGTAAGTACCAGGGTGGATTTGGTTTTTCTTTCAGGAAAACCTGGGTGTGATGGAAGAAGTTTCCCTTCAAGATGATAGAGCCACCCCTGTTGCCAAATTCAGGAATCCTTACAGGTGTGGATGCTAATAGGAGTCAAAACTCCAGACCCTCCCAGTACCAACCAAAAATGACACCAAATTACTGAATCTGACTTCCAAATGTGACTTGTTGCCCTGCTGAAGGATCCACCCCCTTATGTAGCTCAGCTGGGCATTTTGTTACTCAGAGTGGAAAAGACTCTCTTTTGTCTGAACGTTTAGTGCTCCTGAGGTCTTAATTTGTTTTATCCAGTGTGAGGAAATCCAAGTTCTGTAGAGCTGGTACAGGTATGGTTGCTATTTTATTAATTAAGGAAAAGATGATCCTATAGGTAGTTCTTTGATCCTTGCTAATACCCTGGGCAGGCCTTTGAGGAAGGTAAATAAAATGCTCAGCAGGAGCAGCATCCTACTCCTAATTCTCTCTCCAGAGTGTGTTCTGGAGAGTGACAAACAGCTGTGCTCTTTTATCATGGCTGCATTTAAAAGGTGTGGTGGGACTCTCAGGGAGTCAGTGCTTTCTTTAAGTGTTTAATGATAGCAAACCATTTTTATCTCTGTCCTGAAGCTGTGTTTGTTTCTATCTTTGTTTGAAAACTCTGTGCATTAAACATTTTGTCCATCCTTCGTTTATTTAAATATTTTTTCTTCTCTTTGTTCAGACTTAAGATGGAATATGAAGGATTGCAGTCAATTATATGAAATCTTGCCAGTGTCACATGCACAGAGTTTGTTACAGCAGGTGAGCAACTTGTGGCTTCTCTCACTATTGCACTGTGATGCTTTTGTGGTATTTAACACTGACATTTTAGCCCTTCCACATTTAATTCCCCCCCTCCTCTCCAGACCTCACTGTTGCTTAAAATACCATGGCTAAATTTACTGCAGAGATGTAACATCTCTGTATTAAGACCATTGACAGCAAGGCATCAGGTTTCCCAGTTTCTGCTGAGAAATCTATTTGTGTTGGTGCATCTGTGCAGAGTCCTGTGCTCGTTCTGTCCTCGCTGCCAGCTCCTCAGAACTTTGGAAGTAATTACTTTCTGCAGTACCAGGGGATCTCCAGCATCCAGGGGGCACTTTGCTCAGCTCAGTCACTGTCTGGGTGCACTGACACCCATTTTGGAGACTCCTGACTCTATTTTGTGTGAGTAGCCCCCTGATTGAGATCACGTAATTACAATAATTAGGCAGCTCACCTCAGGATATTATGAGAGCAACCCACCCAAACCTAAGTCCATATGGTTTGAAATAGCTAATGAGTTAGTTAATGTGCTATGTCCAGGAGTAATGGACACTCAGTATGGATGGCATGGACATATCATTTACCAACTTCCTGACTGATGAAGGTTTCTCACGTAGACAGTTGTTGTGTTTTGCATCTCACGGTGAGTTCAAAGTGTTAAAGGCTTTTACGTGTTAAACAGAGCAGAGGAAAACATCTGAGACTCTTACAAGGCAGGCAAGAAAACACTCCTCCCTTTGAAGGAAATACAGAAGGTTGAAGATCTTGGGAATTTCAGATGGGAAAGAATACTGCAAATAGTTTGAAAAGTGCTGTTAAGTACAGGAGATGACAGTGGCAATGGGTGACACTTGCTCTAGTGTAAAGTAGCCTGGATGAATGAATGACTCCTACACTTCCAGAGGGCCCACTTCAGCCTCTGGAATTTGTCTATCCAATCTCCCTTTAACACTCACCTTGCTACAAATGCCATGGAATTGTGCAGCCAGTCCTGAACTAACCAGATTAGGGGATTAATACAAAAAGGTCAAAACTTCTGGCAACAGAAACACCAAGAGCCTCAAAAGAGAGAGGTCAGAAGGGTTGTCTGATTTCTGAATGAGCTCCAGGATCTGCCTGTCCAGCCATGGTCAGGATTCCTCTCACTGAGTCTGTTCCTGCTCTCTCCCCATTTTCATGGCTGTTGGATGAGATGTAACTCCTGTTCCCATCACTACCTCTGGAGAGACACCCAGACTGCAGGTGTGTTCCTTATCTGCTGGATGCCAGAGGTTTTATTGCTGGTGCCTTTAGAAATCACCTGTTTCTGAGCACTGGAGGAAAAGTGGTTTCCTCTCCATGGTTATTTTCTTTCAGAAGCGTGAGGAGAGGTAATGTAAGTTTATTGGTGCTGTGGGAATGGATTGTATTTGCAGGGAAAGCAGAATGTCTGGTGGCCAGAGCAGAGAAGGAGATCAGCAATGATTTCCCTTAAGGGAGCAATACCTGGAATCCTCCTCCTGTCTCTGCCACTGCCTGACCTTATATGAATAATTTCAATTTTGTTTCATTCTACCCATCTGAAGCAGTTTAGGTGGCTTGGTTTGAGGCACTGAGATTCCCAGGAATAGGATAAAGAAATTACAGGAATAGGAGCAGTAGCACACCTGTGTTCTCAGTCTACAGAAAGCAGTGGCTTCTTTTGCAGTTTATGGGAAAAGGTTTGGAGAAGCCAAGAGGAATTTGGTAGGGTGCATATAATCACTTCAGTGTTTCCATTTCTGAAATTACCCACATGAAGTTGTCCAAGAAGGGAAACTCATCTGTCATAGCATTCATTACTCACATATCAATGCTACTTTTTATGTATAAACTTAATTATGATGAGAGGATATATTAAATATGACTCATTTTACTGCAGGATTGATTTTTTTTCCCCGACCTCAGAATAAATATTGATCTTCATGATCTTTAAATGTAGTGCAAAGGTTGTTATATTAATGGCATATTAATAGAAAGTAGCCCTGACCATGCAATATTAATATATTTGCAGTGTTATTCCTCAGATCCCATCCAGAAAGGAAGAGGCAGGGCCCAATGCCTTCTTCCCCAGGAGAAACCAGGAAGCTGTTGATTTTAATGTCTGTTCACACTCCTTTCAATTTGATGCTGGGTTTTGTTTTCTGGGTGTGTTTTGTTTATTTTTTTAATTAAAACTAGTGGTGAAGTGACAAATATTGTATGATATGTCTAAGAAAATAGCAGTGTGTTGTGTTCCCAATTTATTGATTTTTCTCTTTTCTTTTGCATTTATAAATAATCTTGGAAATCCAGGCTTGGAACTGCTGTTGGCTGAACCAAGGTAGGTGTGTTGGTTTTAAATACTCCTCAGAAAGGACTTGTAGGTGACTTTTCTGTCAAGGATATGCAGGGCTGGATTTCATAATCAAACTTTCTTTCTCTGCTTCATGATGTGAAGACCTATTAATTGTATGTACTTTCATCCCTTGCACAGGGTAAAAAAAAAAGGTAAGAACTGATGAGTTTTGAGATGATTTTGGGTATTTTTCCCCTAGGATTTTCTAGGAAAAGGAGTGATTTCAGCCCATTTAAGCACAGTTACTAGTTGGGTGCTTCCAAGTTGTAGTGATACAATAATGGCTCTCCAAGTAAATTAAGACAATGGCATTTAGCTCATGTTTCAGTAACATCTTGGATTTGGTTGGTCCCAGAAGTTTTCAAGGGACAATTGTACCTGTTTACTTGTTGGCTTAATATTCTGATGGAAATGTAGCTTTTTTTGCACTTTTCTGTGTCTTTAAAAATGAGTAACTGCATTTCTGTCTGTTGGAGGTATCAGCAGCAACAGTTGATGTGTGTCCCTGCACTTGGCACTGTGGGTTTGCTTGTTTGTGTGCCTGCTCTTTGCTTTTCTGCTTCTGTGTGTGATATTTGAGTGGAGCAGATGATTTGAAGAAGCTGGCTGCCTGCTGTGGTATTTATCCTGTATAAAATCTACCTCAAATGACAAATTTTAGCCCCATCAGAGACAGGAGACTAAGTCCACCCATTGAAATCCTATTTGTATTATTGCTTTCTAATGAATTCTGTGCTACAGCAGGTGTCAAATCATATCTGTTGTTTTGCAATCGAGGATGAATAGAAGATGTATTGCTATTGCAAATGAATCTAATATGAATCTAATGAGCAGTAATGAGCAACTGTTTTGTCATTATTGAGGCAACCACTGCGATGCTAATAAACTCTCATTTCTGCTCTTTAGAAAAAAGCACTGACCAGGATTTATAACATGGCCTTAATGTCCCAAAAGCCTGAGGCAAAAGAGGAGAGTGGAACCCCTAAACTGAGCATAATTTAGTAATTTTCTGTGTGGCAGGCTTCTTATTTTCTCTTATTAAATGAAACCTGGTTTAAGTCTTTCAAGCTTCCTTACATTTGAAGCGAAAAAGATGAAGAATGAGTGTCTATTAAAGGAACATAAAGTTAAGAAGATGAGCATTCTGCCTTCATTTCCTTTAACATAAGTGCATTAATTCAATACTTCTACACTTGGCAGTGCTTTTGTAATGACAGAGGCAACTGTGTGCAACTGTTTTAAAAGCAGTCACTTTAAAAGTAACAGGCCATTAAATCAATATAGAACTATAATATATTTTGGGGGGAAATATCACAACTCTCTTTTAATTGAAGCTCCATTTTTTTGGTTTTTCTTTCGTTTTTATTGTCTGGGGATCATAGGAGTGCTGAATAAACAAAACTACCTTTGACACAGTAGCATCAATAGCTTACTGAAATGTAACTGAAATGTAAACGAGTTCTGACTCCTGCCTGGCTCTGCCGTTCCCAAATATAAATAATACATAGGATGATACATAAAGCTGTGCAAAAGGGACAGCTGGGCACATGTGGAGCACAGGAAAACCAGTCAGCTCTGCTTTTCTAAAAGCTAAGTACTGTACTTCCATCAAAAAATAATGCTTCTGTGTATATGGTCTTCATGGACTCATCTCTCTGTGCAATAAAGCTGGATGCTCTGTGGAGATTCATTCCAGTATTTCATTTGGAGATCTGAAGTGCTGTGTGTAGGGTGCAGCTGTTTGCTTTACTACAGTACACTCCACACTTGCCTTAACTGCTCAATGGAGACTCCATTGCCAATATTTAAGGTGTTATATAGACACAGCAGAGGAACTGGGAATTCCTGGGCAAGCCAGGGGATGGGCATTGGGGCAAATTACAGCAGCCATCCCTCAGAGTTGCAAATAGCTCATCAAAGGTTGTGTGAGAGCCATAAACTCTTCCCTGCATGCTGGGAATTCCAAGCCCTTTGGAATACTGGGAATCCAAAGGACCTTGCAGTAGTTGTATCTCTGTGCCTAAGGAGGGAGGGCAGCAGGAAGTCAGGCTTTCCATCTGTTGCTCTGCCAGTGCTGTGCTGTTATCAGGATGGGCCCTCACATCCACCTTCTCTTCCCATCATCAGGAATAGGTGGATCAGATTCACCCATCCTTTAGGTACATCAGGGGTGGGTGTGTGTGTGTTTACTAATGTTTGATGTGCAGAGTTGAAAAAGGCAACTCAGCTTGGCAGCAGCAGTGCTCTAGAACTCACCAGGAAATTCCTTTCTGCATATCTCCACACTCACTGCAAAAATCCACTCCAGGAAAAGTTAGATCTCATGCTCCCCAGTTGTTTTGTACCACACACCAAGGCATGACAAGGGGAGAAAATCAGGAGCTTTGCTTTGGAAGTATAA
>VYZS01098384.1:75976-103476 GCA_013400695.1 Neodrepanis coruscans
GGCCTGCCTTCCCTACCAAACACTTCCTAAGTGGACAAAACATATTTAACAGAAGAGTTTGTGGCACACAGAATGGAAATGCAATGAAAACTACTGGGAATATGCATTAATCCTAATGCTGAACAAGTTCCTAATAACTCACTTGAAACTCCTGGGGATATAGTATCAAGTATGTACTCTCTAAATGCTACTAATGAAACATTTACAGTCTGCAGTGATAAAAGGAAAAAAGAGGAGTCTGTGGCCAGTTAAAGGGCTTCTTGAGCAACACCCAGAATGCAAACGTAAGATGTATGTGATTATTGATCTTTTCAGCAAAAAGACTTTATGAATAATATTCATACCATACCATTAGAAGCTAAAGTAGCCTGGGAATGAAGCATCAGCAGGAGAGCAATTGATGGATTTAGACAGGTCAGACAATGTCATTCTAAAAGCAGCTAATCAATATGGACAAATGTGTCAGAAAGGTGATTTGAAAAATGACTTTATAATAAGGGAAGGAAAAAAAGCCAGGTTCCTCAGGTCCCCAATTTTTCCTCCCTCAGAATTGCATATTATTGAGACAAGGTTAACTGTTTCACATTTCCACAAGCAGCAAAAAGGAATTTAACTCTAAAAAGCACAAGGACAAAGCTACAGTTTCACCACTGGCCATGAGTAGCTGGGCTGAATTGTGCCCAGTGTAGCCACTGTGGTGTCCCCTCCTGCCCAGTGTTACAGCTGGGCCATACATTATCCTTCCTCCCCCTGAAGCCTCTTTGAAGCTGCAAACTCAGCACCAGGATCTGGGGGGAGCATTTTGTTGGAAAGGGTTCCTCCAGCACTCCTGAGGGGGCAAAACCCTTCAAAGCTGGGCAACTTTTGGCCTGGTGGCTTTACCTTGGACCCAGATTTCTCCACTGGCCTCTCTTCTCTCCAAACCGTGGAGAACATCTAGTCACTGATGCTGAGGGCTCCAGGTCAGTGTTGAGTAACTCTTTCTACTTCTGACAAAAACTTCCCATGTGACCTGTTGGACATGTAACCAAACCTGTCCTTTGCTGCAATTTCCACATGAGTAAAATAAGTAGAAATGTACTTCACCACTTGAGAAGTTCGTACTTAGCAACAACCTGAGGCATTCTGATGAAGGAATGAAATACAGAGTTTATAAGTGTTTAGAGGATTGTTATTACTTCTGCTTTTATCGAGTCATGGCCACCTTCAATTTATTTAAATCTCAAAAAGTAGGAAAAATCGATCATTGAAAAGGAATGGATGTGGAAGTTCAGAACAAATTTCTTGTTCCCTTTAGTCTGTGCCGTCTCAGAAAACACTGTAACTGCTTCAGTCCCTCTGCAATTCTTCTTTATCATCTTTCCCTGTGTGACTCCCCTGTCTTTGATCCAGGAGTTAAATGTGTCAGCTGAGAGATGATGTTTTCTTCCCCCAAATGATCTTTCTTTTTGAGGCCCATCTGCGACACATCACCTGAGCAGGAGTTTTGGTTTCAATATCCTGCAAGTATTGTGCCACATCTGAGATGCCTCTCGCTGTGTCCCTGGAAGAAGGAAGAGTGACTTGGGGATCATCAGTAACTTCCTGGCAGAGTTTTTTATTAACCTTTGCAAACATTCTGGTGTCAGGACCGTGGATGAATGTGGTCCCTTCCATGGCTGCAGAAAGGAGGGCTCTGGGGGAAGGTTGTCCATTGCCACCCTGTGGGCCTTGCAGGGGGGAATGAATGGAGCCATTGTCCCCTGGTGCCATCTGGAAGCAATTGGAGGCAGGGTAAATAATGGGGAACAATGCAGTCAGCTTCAATATGTGCAGGTACTGAGTCAAGAGATGGCAAATACATTTCAGTGTAAAAAATAACACGGGGCTGGCAAGTACAGCCAGGGATTATTTACTAACCAGGACATTTATATGGCCTGCTGATGAGGAGAAGGATTTTGCAGGTTGCAGTGGGGCAGTAAATAAAACTCAGCCAGGAACTAATGGATGTGAGTGCTGGTGCCATTGGACTTAAAGGAGGGGAGATTTGCTCAAAGCTTTCCTTTTGCTGCTGGTTACATGTTTATTATAATACATGTTTGCTCAATTCCGAGTCGTGGTTTGAGGACTGAAAAGATTTACTGTGGTGAGGTGCAGCTTGTGCATGGCCTTGATTTCACCCTGGAGAACAGACCTGGAGCTCTGCAGCTAAACCTCAGGGACAGGCACAGAGCTCATAACCCAAATCTGATCCCTTTCCCCCTGATGACAGAGTTCAAGAGGTTTGGCATCAAGGTTCCTATTTCTCCTGTTACTGTTGGTAATTATTTAAATAACAGAAAATCCCCAGGATGTGAGTTATGAGAACGTCACTTGTTAGTTCTGTGATCAAGTGCAGAGGAAAAGCCTTTAGGAGTATCAGTTTTTCTTTCCCTCCATAGTCCTGCCTCTTTGGCTTGGGTGCTCACAGCAATTCCCACCAGGAGCAGTAGCTATTGAATAGGGGTTTTTTCCTCCCTCTAATGCTATTCCAGCAGCACAAGGTCAGTGCTGCCTTCCCTCTGGTTTTCCCAGCTCAGGAGAATAACAGTTGAACAGCAATCCCCAGTGTTCAGAGCCACCAAGGCCCCAATCCTGAAGCTCCTCTGTGCTCCTGAGAACAAACCCATCTCCTCCACAGTGCAACATGCCCATGGCATTAACCCTGCAGCCCACTGACCTCCCAGCCCCATCTGAAACCCAGACCTGGGCTCTGTTTACAAATCCCACTGATATTCCCAGGAACACTGGGCTGTAAAACAACAGCCTGCCTTGAATGTATTTTGATTTTCCAAGCAGTTTTATCTTGAAAGCAATCCTGTAAGCCTTATCAAGCAGAGCCCTGCTTCCACTGTAGTTTGCTGAATTAAACAGTGCTAAACATTTAACATTCTAAATGAATTAGGCTGGGAGATGTGAGGAAAGCTGAGCTTTAAGATGAAATGTAGGACAAACTCAAAAGGATGTTTTGCCTGTTTCATTCAGCATTAGTATCTTGCCCATAGGCCTTCCTTTGAAATAATCTGTGAACATGGTTCCCATATAATTAGCTGAGCAGTGAGTTAGGTGTTTAAAAATATTTTTTCAGGTGCTTTTTTGTATTCATGATAGCTTCTCAACACCAAAAATCAATCTCAATCAAAGCTGCTACCGAGTTTATCATAAATTATCATGAAAAGGTTTTCTACTGAGTAGATGGTTAATTACTATCTAATTTGAATATTTTTGCATATTAATGAGAAATGAATGAAAATCATTTTTAGATTTTTAACTTCAGCTGAGAAACCCATGGAGATAATGGCCCCCTTTTAAGATGCATGTGATCCTCTTACTAAGGGAGACTGAGAATTTTTTTCATTTACCAACTTGTTTTAAATTGATTAATGGATTAGTGTTTTTGTCATTAATAAACTATATCCAAATGAAAGACAAGTTCATTATTTGACTGTGTGGCCTCATATCTGCTGCCAGGAAAAGAAAAAAAAGTGACTGACTGAAAACAGATTAAGGCTTTTCTGAGGGAGGATGTAGCCTGGCACTATCCTTTGTAAATGCCAGAAAGCTGGAAAACACTGAGGTTACACAGAACCAGTAGGAGGTAGAGAGCAATTCCTGTGCTTTGGTATGTGAAACATGGAAAGGGATCTGAAAGATGGACAGGTATCCCAAACACAGCCCTTTCCTTCTCCTCAGCCCCCATACCTCACTGTGGGTGCACCCCCTGGAAAATGGGGGTGCAGTCTTTGTGATTCCAGAGGGAAGGAGCAGAGGAGCCCTGTTGGGAGTTCATCCTGAATCCCTCTGCCTTCAGGCTTCCTTGCACACTTTACAGGGAAATTAAGCAAATTACTGCTGCTCTGTTGCCTCACTGAATCAAACAGTTCTGCATCTGCAGCCAGAGAATTGAGACTCAAAATACAATTTCACACAGCAATTAGAGTGTGAGGCCATTGGAGCTGGGATCTGTAGATGACAATAAATCTGGAAAACCTCCTGGATTTTGGGTTGCCCTTTCCTGAGGCCTTTAGGGAGGGGACAGTGTCCTTGCAGAGCACCTGGAACCTCATGGCCCAGACTCCCAATGGTTCCCTGCACACTGCAGCCACACAAAGAGTGAATGAGGATAAAATACAGCACTGTGTGAAAACACACACTTGTCCAGGGCTGTTAGTATTGCATCCATCAGGATTTGGGGTTCTGGGATTCTTCCCTGCTGATTTGCTACCATGCAGTGTTTCTAATATGAGCAAAAGGAAGTTGCAATAAGAGTGAAGGGCTGTATGCTAAAAACGAGTATACAGTGAGCTCTTAGAATAAATAATTCATTGCCAGAAGAGATCAGTGAAGTCTAAGGAGTGGCATTTATAGAAATATAACCAGACCATCCAGATTTCTAATGGCAAATCTTTAAAGACAGGAGGAAGAAATTTTGTAGGGAAATAAACCATCCTGCTTCAAAACATATGCCAGACATTAGCTGATGTGAGCTGGGGAGAAAGTGCAGGTGCTCATTCCAGGAGGGCTTTGGCTGCTCCTCTGCCTGCAGAAATTGGTGGTAACCTTTGTCCACAACAGATTAGCAAATATTAAATTCACCAGACCTGGGATCTGCCTGGTCTTACATATTTTTAAATAATCTTTTTAATTCACTTTGGTGAATGGAAAGGAAAAATTACAGAATCACAGAATCATTTAGTTTGGAAAAGATCTCTGAGATGATTGAGTCCAATCTTTGAGTGATCACCACCTTGTCAACCAGACCATGGCACTAAGTGCCACATTCAGTCATTTCTTGAACACAAGAGTTTTCTATTTTCTCTCTATTTCTGTGCATTCTGTAATAAATTCTGGGACTTTTCAGGGCTGTGATCCTTACTCCTGATTGCAAGGCAAATGATGCCATGTTTAAAGGGCATCTGAACTTCTCTGCCTAAATTCTACCTGTCTGTTTGAACCAGTCGTTTCATCCCCAGGAACACTGTCAACAACAAGAACAGAGGATCTGCAGGTGTGCTTTGCAAATCATGCCAAGGGATGGGGTCCATAAGTCGCTGGAATTAATGAAGCCAAGAGGTCAGAAGATGCTTCAGCACCTTGAAGGACCTGCCCCTGAGACTGAAGGATCTCCTGAACGATTATTTTCAGGTTTTCTGGCTTCTTCCATTGTAGAGCAGACTCTCCAGCTGATACATTTTCTGGTGAGTAAAGTATTTACCACCATCAGAAGCATCAGCAGAAGGTCAGACTGACTGCATGAGATTGTGTGAATGTTTTTGCAGCTTTCATTAGCAAAATTATTTTAATTAGTGAAGACCAAAGTAATTGAAGGAGAAGGTCATTTTATTTGTTTGGGATCAATGCCTCCATCACCAACCTGATAGAATAGATTTTTCCAGTTGTGAGGACTCATTCTAACCTGGTGTAAATGAAGAATAACTCCACCGAGGTAAAATCTAACACTTGAGTCCCAAACCCTGCTTTGATGGTGAAGAAGGAAGAGGGTTGTCTATTTACATTTGCTCCCTTCCAGAAGCACTTTGTCTCTCCAATAGTCTTTGGACNCAGACCATGGCACTAAGTGCCACATTCAGTCATTTCTTGAACACAAGAGTTTTCTATTTTCTCTCTATTTCTGTGCATTCTGTAATAAATTCTGGGACTTTTCAGGGCTGTGATCCTTACTCCTGATTGCAAGGCAAATGATGCCATGTTTAAAGGGAATCTGAACTTCTCTGCCTAAATTCTACCTGTCTGTTTGAACCAGTCGTTTCATCCCCAGGAACACTGTCAACAACAAGAACAGAGGATCTGCAGGTGTGCTTTGCAAATCATGCCAAGGGATGGGGTCCATAAGTCGCTGGAATTAATGAAGCCAAGAGGTCAGAAGATGCTTCAGCACCTTGAAGGACCTGCCCCTGAGACTGAAGGATCTCCTGAACGATTATTTTCAGGTTTTCTGGCTTCTTCCATTGTAGAGCAGACTCTCCAGCTGATACATTTTCTGGTGAGTAAAGTATTTACCACCATCAGAAGCATCAGCAGAAGGTCAGACTGACTGCATGAGATTGTGTGAATGTTTTTGCAGCTTTCATTAGCAAAATTATTTTAATTAGTGAAGACCAAAGTAATTGAAGGAGAAGGTCATTTTATTTGTTTGGGATCAATGCCTCCATCACCAACCTGATAGAATAGATTTTTCCAGTTGTGAGGACTCATTCTAACCTGGTGTAAATGAAGAATAACTCCACCGAGGTAAAATCTAACACTTGAGTCCCAAACCCTGCTTTGATGGTGAAGAAGGAAGAGGGTTGTCTATTTACATTTGCTCCCTTCCAGAAGCACTTTGTCTCTCCAATAGTCTTTGGACTATTTAGACTGACAGGATCATCTGCAAAAGTATAGTCCATTTTTAAGAACAAAATAAAAGTGTAGCAGATTTTAAGTATCCAATGTTGAGAGATGCCTGTCCATTATATCCAAGATATTTTATGGATGCAGCAGGGCACTGACCTTGCTCCAGGTGTAGCTGCTCACCCTTGGACCAGAAGCTGGCAAATCATCCTAACAAGGCACAGTTAGGGAGGAAAGTATTGCAGGTTCCTTCATGCTACCCTGAAAGTCAAATGTTTGCTCCTGTGTTTTTCAAATAGCCACTTCTTTTCCCAAGAAGACACACACAGGTAGAATGAGAGGAGTAAAGGCAGCCAAAAGTTAAGAGCTTTTGTTGGCATTACATTTTCTTTAATTCTGTGATGTTTTCACATTGGTTCATGCACTAATTTCCAGTGCACTTCTTACTGAACTCCTCTCTGAAATGGCACAGCTCTAACTCCAGAATCAGCCAGAGGAAAGGTGATATTCCTAGAAGCCAGTGAGAATTTTAAGATCCAAATGCTTCAAACACCATTGGAAATGATCAAGGGCAGGGACCACTCATAAAATTACCGTGTGCCAAGAAACCAGGCATTAAAATAAAAACATCACCAATAATTGCTGGGCTTGTTCTGTATCGTAGGAATTCATGGGGAAATGACCAAACTGTGGCACAGCTCCACTGTCACTTACACTGAGGCTGAATTCATAGCAGTTGCAGAGAAGTCAATAGCATTTCTTTGGACTTACAAAGGTTACTGAATGTCAAATTCTGCTTTCAGGCTGAGAACAAAATAATTCTAAAGATATACCGAGAGCATGATCCTAATTTGCTTCTGCAGCCTTTGGCCTCTTTGTCACATAGAAACCCAGGAAATTAGAGAAACTTCAGGTCTGTGTCCCTGTCAGAGCCTGGGTGATTTTTCTGAGGCCATCCAAGGAAGCAGGCTGTGCTCCACTCAGGCACTGGCCTGCTTTTGGTGGCCTGCTGGATTTGCACGTCCTCACGTGCAACAGGGAACACTCCCTTGTTCAACTGGAACTGGGTGATCTCCATTTCTTGGGCTGGAACTGCCAACCTCAGGGCAGGCAGAATCCTCCCTCTGCTTCCTGCTGTGCCCTGGAGTGCCCAGGCTTGACATACTTTAAATTGAGAAAAACTTCCTGAACTCCCAAGGTGGCTCAGCCCAGGGCGAGCTCTCGAGAAGCCATGGAGATGTTCCGCCTCATTTCAGCAATTACTGGCTTATCCTTTTGCTGTTTGATTATCTTTGTTATAGCCTTGTGTGTGTTACTGGAGCCTAATTCCCACTGATTTCAGTGGGGAAGATGTGCTCTTTGTTTCAATGAGAACTCTGGAATTAACTCCACCGAATGAGGTTGCGTGTGGAGGTCCAAGTTAATTTCTGTTTAATAGAAATAAATACAGGTGAGTGTCCCTGGGGAAAAGAGGGGCTGCAGGGTTGTTTGGCTTGCTGAGCCGTGGGGAGGAGGCTTTTCTGCCAAATCTAAATGGTGGCACAATTAGAGGAGTTTCAGAAGGGCATTTTCAATGTGCATGTGTGCAGCTCAGGTGGCCTGAAAGGAAGAGTCTCGAGAAACGAGAGGAATCTCATTCCCACATTGGAGCATTCCTGGGACAGCTGGGGCAAAAGCAAGTACCACACTCTGTTCTGCTTTTTGCGGCAATGCAGTGACCAATAACACGACTTTGTTGGATGAATTACGTCTTGACACTCATCCAGGTGAAGCAGTGGAGATGACAGGTAGTTTGGCACGAGGGGTGCAGTCAGCATATGAAAGGATATCTATAACATATGGGCATCAGTATATATTTGTGGATTAATACATAGCTACTCTGCTGAAAAATAGCTTTTAAAATTGTCCTTTCTGCTTAAAATGTCAATGAAGATTTAATTATAAACCCAAACATACCTAATGCATATGTAAGAGAGATGCTGGGAAAAAAATGTTAGAGGACACAGAAGGAAAGGAAAGCCAAAAGTTGTCAGTGTAACCATTAACTACAGTGGATCAGTGCCAGTTTACACCACCTGAGGATCTGGCCACAATATCTATTTAGAACACACTGTCCTACATCTCTTGTGATATTTATTTTTAGTCATTAGGATACCTTTGGCAAAATAAGCTCCTGCTTTATTCCAGGGGCAAGCCTTAAATGAGCTCTAATGCTTAATGTTCTTTTTAAGTTTTCTTTTATTTGTGTATGTAGAATAATCCAGCTACACACAATGCTTTAGAAAGCCTGTATTTCCATAGCTGATAGATTTTCTCATCTCTTTATAGTCTAATTATATAACTAGTTTTGTAAACTTGTACTTCTTAGGTAAGATATTCCAGAAATCAAAATAGTCAACATTAAACACCACAAGTACAGCTGCAGTTTTAAATATTTTATAATCCAATCAAATTGTTTGAGTAGTAATGCATTTAAATGTTGTTATGGAATCCCCTCTAGACTTTTTAAAATGGTTACTCTGTTCTTGGCTTTGCTATTTATGAAATTCATATGGGATGACATTTTTAATAATAGAGCATTTGACTTACAGAGTAGCAATTCCTGGAGTGTCTCAGTATAATCTATAATTTTCTGACTGAACTTTCAGAGGGACACAAACACATATCACACTTTTATTAATGAACATATACATCTGTTGATGTTGCCATAATTGAAATGACCTTAAGTGAGAAGACCTACATAAGTCATTTAGCATTTTTTATGATGCTTGGGTGAAGATGCTGTACAGATGCAGCTTTAGGTTCTGAAGCAAGAGTACAAAAGCTGTGCTGAAACCATGAGGGGAGCTTTAATTTGGAGAAAGGCACAAAGCAAAGCACAGCCCACATATTGAGCAGCATGGAGGGGGACAGGGGAAAGCTCTCAGGGAGGCTGAATTCCCTCTCCTCCCTGGAGAGGATGGCACTGCCAGGGCTGGGCTGTGCTAAATGCTGGCTGACATGAGCCTCTTTGATGGTTGGGGATGAACTGAGCACATCATTTCTGAGAGCCATAAGTTCCTTGACCTCCTCAAGCACAAATGTGTGTTACAGGGGCACTTACAAAACTCAGCCAGGGCTTAGCAAAGGGAAAAACAACCCAAGAAAGTGGCAAGTGCTTCCTTTGCAGTTCACCTTTGCATCTTTCCACTGAAAGGAATGGACAGAAGCTAAAAACTGCATGAAACTGAGGCAACACATTGCAAAAAGGCTGGTGACATTCACACAAAGCCTCCAGGATGAACATCCTGAGAACCAGCAATCCAGCTCCATGGTTCCCAAGGTGGCTTTGTGTTCTTTTAGGAACATTTCTTCTCCTCTTTCTGCCTCTTTCTTCCTCTGCTTAAGTGTGTGGAATGATTTTCAATGATTATGGCCAAACCAGATGCTCACCTGGTGAAAATCAGCATATGCAGCTCCACGGGCTCCAGAAGCACCAGCTAAGGTAGTGCTGCTGCTGGTTTTAATTTGATTTGGAGTTTGGACCAGAAAAACTTCCAGGAAAGAGCCTACAGGTGAAGGGATAGATCCTGCTCCCCTCAGAGTTGGAAATTCTGCTACAGGAAAGCTCTGGAGCTACTCCAGATTAACTTCACTGAAAAAGAGCCTGAAATCAGGCCCTGTGGTGCCTGAGTTACCTCAGCCTGTTATTAATTTGCAGAGAGAAATGAATTCTTGTTAAGGAGAAATAAACAGTCTTTATTAATAATAATTAGAGAGGGAAGACATTAGTTTTGATATATTGGCGTAATTTCGTAAAGAGATCAGTAAAAAATGGAATTAATAATCTTACAAACTGGTAAACATTTTCTGTAGTTTAATATTAATTGTGTTTAAATGTTTCCTTAAATTCCACCAGAAACCATCCACTAATGTCCCAGGATTATTGTCTTCTTCATAGTCAGAAGGGTTGTATGTAATTTTACATGTTATGTTCTTTGAACATATGGTTCATAACATAAAAATCCCTTCATTTTAATTGACACAATAGGCTGGAATGGCTTTTTTTTCCCTTGCCAAAGTACTTGTTATGGTCTGTATCACCTATAATGTGCATTCTGGAAAGCTCCTAACTAGGTATTTGGATGCTGGAATGCAAAAAAGATTGCTATTTATGAGACCATGAGACCACCTAGTGGGTCAATGATTTGCATTTTAAAAGTTCATTAATATGTACTAAGATCATAATAATGCCAGTGTTTCATCAGATCAACCTTCATTACATTCTAGTAAGAAATATATTTTAAAAATATCTTTTACTATAAAACAGAGGAGACAAAAATGTGTATTTTTGTGACCCTGGAGTTGCTCTAATTGAAAGTTTAAAGGGCACTGGGCAAAGCATTTTTTTCCCAGCAGTGGATAAAATAATCTTTTCTTTCCATTGTTTTTAAGAATCCACCAGAGGCTTGAAAGTGAAATCTATTTTTTTATCCATTCCCTTTTTCTTCCTTCATGGACACATATTGGTTTGCCATTGTAAGGCTGCTTATGAGTGCACGTCTGCCTGCCATTGATTTTTCCTCTCTTATTTAGGAATAGCACTACTGCGTGTTTGTTTAGGAGAAAACACAAATATAAAGAATTATGTGGGCATTTTTCACACACATTACAAAGAAACATAAACTTTCTTCTGACAACTGTGTGCCAGCCCCATCCAGATTTCACTTCGGTGTGTTTTACATCTCGGTGCCTCTCTTCACTTGGAGTAGCCTTTACTGAGCATCATCAGAAACACCTTTTCCTTTCAGCCCTGTGTTCATTCTGATCCATATTCTTTTCTCTTTTGCAGAGAAAATTCTTCATCATCATAATAATACCAATAATAATAATTCACCTGACTGAAGTATGTTTTGATTTTTTGTGTGCCTCTTTCAAAACCACAGCATGGAGGAATTTACTTTAGTTTCCCTTTCATTAAAGTTTAATCACAAAGGCATATACAGAGTTAGGTGAACGCCTGCATGACATGTCTGAAATATAGGTTAATTAAGGAAGCTAAATATACTTTACAGAACAGAACAATAGAGCAAACCGTTGTGCGATTGAATTCAGGAGACTCGGAGACAAAAGTGATCATCCCAGCGTTTGTAGCGACTTTCCTTCACAGCCTCTTCCAACTTTATACAACAGCATAGACTAGTGGCAGCAGGAGAGATTGGAACCAGGGCGCCTTTGCAATGTCTGCTGGGCTGTCACCCCTCCAAGGTTTGAGCTGCATCCACAGCCCAGAACCCTGCAAACAGGTCCTTTGGGCTTGTAGAAAATCCAGATGCGGGTGATAATGACCTTAATGAGACAAAGCTACTTTGGGTAACTGGAAAAACATATCTGTAGTGATAAAACTAATGTGGTGGGAACTACAGAAACTCAAAGGCAGAAGCAGGTAGGGGCAATTCCTCCCCCTTTTTTTTTCCCCATGGAGCTGTTTTCTTCAGTTCAACATATTCTCTAATGGTTTTTTTACAATATGGTGTTTTTCTGACTGTGTTGGCATAGCTATCCTTTTGTGGGATCTGAGCTGTGAGGTGGGGAGCTGACAGCAAACGTTTTAGTCCCTAGTTCACTTTGACTCATCTACCTCCATTTATTTTCATTTCTCAGTGGGTTCTCTTTCTCATGATGAGCAGACTGAGGAGAGAGGGCATTTGCCTGGTGTGAATGGCACTGGCTGCCCCTTCTCTGCCTCACAAAGGCTTATTCTGTTTACCTGGATTTAATTCAGTGGCCTCTGAAGAAGCAAAACTCCCACTGCTTTAAGTTCAGTGACTGAAGGAGTCCTTTGGCCACACAAACTGTAACAGTTTTGCTATGGTAAAGCAGGGGAGATCCCAGGCAGATTTCCTCTGGAAATAGAGCAAGACCACACACAGAAACCAGTCTCCTTAGCACCCTCTTTTGCAAAAGTCTGCATTCTGGACTTTGGCATTTCGTTTATCTGTTCCTGTCTGCCTTCCAGAGTCATTCACACTTGCACAGAGGGGATGAAGAATGTGAAGGAAAACTGACAGTCATTTCCCACACCTTTTCTGCAGTTACTGATGACTAAACAAGGTGCAAAGCAACGAAAAACCTCAGTGTCAGAAAAGAGGTATCAGTATCAGGCCAAGAATAACATGAGGACAGATTCTGAGTAAATCTGCCAGACTTTTCTCCTGCTCATCAGCTAAACCAGCCAATTTCACACCAGACCTGGTGGTGTTACCTGATCCACCTCTGGACCTCAG
The DNA here is from genome assembly GCA_013400695.1 of Neodrepanis coruscans. NCBI lineage: Eukaryota > Metazoa > Chordata > Aves > Passeriformes > Philepittidae > Neodrepanis > Neodrepanis coruscans. Next base: position 88,612 of record VYZS01098384.1, read on the forward strand.
AAGAATTCATTGTAGCCTTTAGGAAAATATGTCCTGTCCTTAGACTGGACCAGGAGGAAGGTGGTTGGGCTCAGCCTTTCTGAGCTGTAATGTCCAGACATCCAGTTCTGGTCTCTGTGTGACCCAAACAGACAATTGTGTCTGCAGTCAGTCAGGGGGGAAAAGCTGTGTTTGCAAAGAACAGGAGGTAACATTGGCCTAAATACTTCTCTTGGACAGTCTAAAAGCTGCATGTGACAAAGGAGGGCATCTCTGCTCCCTCTTCACCATTTAAAATACCCCCAGAATTTGGAGAGAGATCTTTTCTCTTAATTTTCTCCTTTAGCCACTCTGCTGTTTTGGGGTACAGTCTGTAAATGTTGTTTGCAGAACAGAAGTTTGTAGGAACAAATTTATCCAAAGCAAGTAAGAGCTACGTACTTTCATGATCAAATATGTATTTGGGAGCTTAGGATTCTTCGCTCCAAAAAGCCGATCATGATTTGAAAGATAACTCAGGGGGGAAAAAATTACAAAGAGAGAAAGAGGGTGAAGCAAATGGAGGGCAGAAGGACCACACAGGCAGCCTGTTTGCCATTTGCTACTGCCAGAAGTGGCCTGTGACTCTGGATTATACGAGATACTTGAATGGAAGACAAAAAATTGTGTTTGACTATTTAAGGATGACATTAAAGTGAGATTTGCAGCAATCCTTTTGATTAAGCTACCATTTTCCCTCCCAGTGTCAGGAACCCTGTCAGAGTTTAGCTGCCTGTGCTCACACTGCTGGCTGTGCCATGGCACAGCTGTGTAACCTTGGACACGGCTGCTGTGAAAAGAGCTGCATGAAAAGTGGGCTTGGGGCTTCTTCCTCTCTGCTCAGGAGCTGCTTTAAGCTCAGGCTCTTTGCCTGAGCTTTGCTGCAGCTGAGCCTGTGCTTGGCTGAGCCTGGTCTGGCCCCCTGACGTGCTGCTGCACTTGTGGATTCACTGGAGACTTTCTCCATAAGCTGGGCTGGCAATCAGTGAGCTCGTGGCTGATGCCACTCCCTGGCATGGGACCTTTTTTGGGTAGTGGTGAAAGCACTGCCCTCAGCCTCCTCCCTCATTTCCTTTGAGGAGCAACCCACACTTCCCTCTCCCTGGCACTCAGCTCCTTTGGTGCTCAGGATCCTTACCTGTGCTAACAGCACTCTTACTGTCACCTGCTGCAGGGACACAGCTATGGAATTACTACTAAGTTCCTAAGAAATTCCTTACTGAGAACAGTGGCCCATCTTTTCCCTGTTCCTGCAGTGCTGAGAGCAGCATGTACCAAGACTTCTATTGCAGAGTGAAAAGCAGGAACCTGCCTCCATGGAGTCTGTGGGATGCAGACTCCTAGAAGGTGTCCTCAGGCAGCCAGTTTGAGGATAAGAGTCTACTCTTCTAAACTGAGGAATACTGTGATCACACCTAGAAATAAGGAAGCAGCCAGAGGAAAAAAAAAAAAAAAGCATGTAAAAATGTAGAAAGCAGAAGTAAGATAAGGACTGCGGGGTTCATGAAAGGGATGTAGGAGAAAAAAACTGTCATATTTTCTACCCTTATATCTTTATTTCTGCTCTCTTATCACTCCTAGTTTTGCACGTTCTTTTTTCTTGCCCCTTCTCTCTCCTTCTCTTCTCGTGCTCCTTCCCTGGCATGATGCGATACACTGTAGCTTAAAATCTTGGCACTCTTTTGAACTGCCAAGTTTAAAATTCTTTGAGTGGCTTTGAGTGGTAATAGCTGAAATATTTCATTTTAGTGAGAGGTTAAAGCTGGGTCACCAGTTCCCAAGTACAGTTGGAAAGAGAATTAAAAATGCTCAGATTTGCTTACTTCTTAGTCCTCCAACTTTAGCAAACACACAGAGTCAGCCTTTGGTGCTTGTCTCAGAGGTGAAGTGCAGAAAGAAGGCACTGAGGGGGGCTTTAAGAGCCTGTTTGCAACCCTCAATTTTCATGGCAGGGAGATTTGTGTGGGACTTGGGCACAGATGGTTTTTTTCCTAAGCCCAGTGTTGGCAAACAGGGTAGTTTTTGTGGGTGTGTTTGAGCTGTGAGGGTTACAGTGAGTTCCAGACAGAGGAAGCACTGTAGCTTTGGGGTTTGTTTCAGTTGGCTGTGTGTACCTCATGGGGTCTGGAAAGTGAGAGAAATCAGCTGTGTATGAACTCAGAACAATTCATAATGGTGATGTCATTTTCTGTCAGGACCAAGGGTTCTTCCACAGTGGCCTATGGAATATAACTCTTCATCCTTTTTGGGTAAATTTGGGCATTATTTTAGGATAATTTTCCATAGCTTGATGGAAAAGAACAACCCTACTGCTCTCCTAGTCTCTAGATTGTGCCAATCCAGTTTAAGGGTGGGTTTTTTGCCTCCTTTACTTATTTACCCACACATGTCTTGAAGTCAACTCATTTCCTCACTATTCAGGTGTCAGCCGGGGAGTCACAGATCAATATCTGACCATGGAATTTTTGGTGTAGGAAACGAGGCATGTTTAGGGGGTTACAGCAAAAGAATGACAGAAAAGGGCACATTTTCAGGCAAAGTTAATGCTCTGGAGCTGGACAGATTGACACCAATCAATAAGCACAAGGAGCTGCTCAAAGGCTGCTGCTTAAGCCTCTTCTAGAGTGACCATTTCCAAGGGAAGGTCACTCAGTTGTGGTGCTGTTGTGTGTCCCACTCCTGCCTCATGACACAGGCAAACACTTCCCTCTGCACTTTCTCTGGTTCTCCAATTAACTATTAATGAAATGACTATTGGATTACATTGGTATTTATTACTGCTGTGCTTCCCAGTTCCTAGAACCTTGGAAATGATCCTTCCCACACCGTCATCCAAGTCATTACTGTGAGTAATTAGAAAGCTGGGCTGTACCCTACTGGTAACCTCTTTCCACCTTGAAATAATCCCATTTACTTCCACTGTTTGTTTCTTGCCCTTCAGCCAATTTTCAGTCGATGGAGCCTGCCAGTTTTCCTCCTATTGTGTGAGTCTGCACCTTAGGCACTGGTCTCCCATATGGAAATGTTTTCAGAAAATAGGAGCTGAATTTCCAGGCTCCCTTTAATCATCCTGTGTTACACTCTCATGCTTATATATTCAGCATTCCTTTCCTTTCCTGTGCTGGAAACTGTTTCATTGCTGGGTCCTTTTTCAGGGGGCTTGAATTGTCTCTCCATCTTTGCCTGCCCATCTTACTTCCAAATCACATCCCTGAATAGAGATTCTAAGTCCTGTCTGTAATTATCCATGGGCAGAGAAGCCTCTACATAAGTGTGAGAATTCCATGGGAAGAGGATGAGGCCTCTGGTCTCCATCTTTTTGTAAATCTCGGAAGGGGCACTGGTGTTGCACCATCAGTGTTTTTGTGGGATAAATGGGGGGATTTTGATTGTACAGGAAATTTAATTAGATTTAATGCTAATTAAATTCATTTTTTTCCATATTAACATGTTCACAAATATTATTGCATCTCGTTAGATTTCATTCTTCTGTCCTTACCGAACAATATTCAGTGGTAGTTTCAGATTACAATAAGTTCATTATGAAGATAAGGTGGAATTAGTGTAGGAAGCTCAGCTGGTTGAAGGGGTCTGTGCTTTAATTACTGCAGAGGGTGTGCATATTAATTACAACACAAGTGATATTTACTGTACCTCAGGAACATATGACAGGGTAAAGATACTGACAGCACCAGCTAATAAACTCAGTATGATAATGAGGAGAAAAGACCATAAAAATAGAAGGAAATAAAATTATTCATAAAGTATATTGATCCCAAAGTAAAGACATTAAGCTCTGATGAAGGGCAACAAAAGGGAAGCTCCTCACTTTATCAAACAAATAACCAAAGTAGAGAAATGTTAGCAGAGAGACAGATTGTCATTATCCTGGCCATGTGACCACGCTCCGGAGAGCACATGTGAGCAGTAAAATGGAAGACTTTGCTTTTAATAAATCAGCAGAAAGTCAAGCTTTTACCTGCAGAGTATCAGGTCACAGTGGTTTGGATGGGCTGGACACTTGCAAGGCAGTGTTTGAAGAAGGGTGATGGGAACAGGCCGTTCTTTGGGTGAGGAGCCATCACCAATTCCACAAAAGAACAACATGGCTAATTGCTTTAGCCTGCAATAATTGCTGCTGCCTTGCTTGCTGGCTTTTTTCTAACACTAATGTTGAAACAGTTGTGTTAAATCAGTTTTGAGCCACCTTACAGGGAGCTTCCCATCCAACAGGCCTTTGAGCAGGTACCAAACACCAAATACAGTGGTAAGATCTGTTGCTGTGGGGTCAATCCCCCTTCCCCTAGGCCTGGAGTGCAGCTCCCCTGGCTGTTCAGAGCTCTGCATTTCCCTGGGCGCATTCATACCTCACTTACTTGGCAGCAGCATTAGGGGTGACCTGTTGGGAGCACAAACCACCAGGGTAGATTGGATGGACTCAGCCTGTCCTTTCTCAGCTTCCTTGGGCCTGGTACCAGTTGCACACTTCCCTAGGACTTGGGTCAGGACAATTCTGTTCCTCAGAACAAACTGTGGCTGTACAAGTGAGTTGGGGAAAAAAAAAAGAGTGCAAGAAGTTTCAGTAGATGGAATTCTTTTCACTCCAGACATTGTGCTACATAATGTGTTTTCCTCCAAGGACCTGCTGTAAGCTGGGTGACAGGGGGGTGAAGCTGGCAAGCAAGTCAGCTTTGCCAGCCATTCATCTCTAAAGCCCCATGTTCAAATCACAATTCCTGAGAGCTCCACACGTCTGTGGCTTTGTTGTCATCATAACCTTGGCAGACATTTGTTCCCAAGCACAAAGCTCCTGCACGTTGGGCAGATGTGTCAATCTTGGCTTAATAAAGACACGTGGGTTAAACAGCCACTCCTGGTCAGGATCTCTGCACTCCAGGGGAGCCTCAAGTGGGTCCTCTCGCATTCAAATGATCCTTTCACTTTTGGGAGCACTGCTTGGTTTGTTTTGTCTTCCTTCCATCCTACAATTAAGAATTGACATTTCTTCTTCTTCAGTCTTGGCAGGTCAAGGAAATAACATAATACTCCCATGTTTAGTACACTGGTTAACATTTCACTCAACAGAACAAATGGAAAAAGTCTATTGTCACCAGTATTACCAGAGTGCCCCAAGCTGAATGTTTATTTCCATCTTCTCTTCGAGTTTAGTTTACTGACTACTGTTACAGATCCTAAACTTTCCACTCTGCTTTCTGTGTGCTTGTCCCCCTGACCATTCCATTGTAAAGGCAGAAATTACACCTTTTTTTTCTTTTTTTTTAAACTGGTCTTTTTTAAAGTCAGATACTAGTTTTATGCATTGGGAAAAACTAAACTGCTCTTTAAATACCCAAGCCACCAGAATCTACAAACCAGATTGAAAATGCTGCAAGAGCAGTTGGTATCTTGACATTTCAGGTGCTTTTATGCAAAGCCAGGAAGCTCAAGAATATACAAACCAGGAAAAAAGTATAACAAAAGTATACAGCCACTACCAAAGCTTCAAAAAGGTCTGGTTTGTATCTGATAAGGTTTTGGATGGTTTGGCCTTTATTTTGTTTGAGTGAATTTGCCTGTCCCTGGTTGTACTTCAGTGAGTAAAAGACTAATGGTTTTCCAATGGCTTTTGTGAAATGTGTTGGTGTTCTTGGTTCCATTCCCAATTTTTGCAGCAGTAAAACCCCTGCTGCTCTGGGCACTGGTGCTCCTGTGTTTGACAGAGGGATGGAGGCTTCATTTACTCTCTCCCCTCCAGAGCTGGTCCTTCCAGAATTAGGACTGAAGCAGATTTGAGGACATTGGGGAAGCATATGTTCTTTCTGTGCATGCTTCACATATCCTTACATTTCACAGTTTCTGGGCTCTGATTCAGTGTCTTTCAGTGATGCATTTATCAACAGATTTTTAAAAGAGGAAAAAACGATACAGAAAAGTTAACCTCTCTCCTAGTTCCTCCTGCAGTTGCTACTTGTGAGGAACAACAAGGAACAAAAAGCAAGACAGTGATGTCTTGATATTTCTGATGAGCTGAACAGGAAGAATTGCTGATTTAAATGCTGGTAATTAAGGGCTGACTTGAAAAATTCCATTAAAAATAGAATTTCAAACCTCTCCTTCCGTATCCCACTGTAAATTTATTATCTTTATTGCAGACACTCTTCACTTAAGCCTTTTAGGTGCTTAAGCCTATGAAGTCATGATTACCATGTGTTAAGTAAGTAAAGGCACCTCCAGTGCAAACACTTAAGTGTTTCCCTAATTCATAGTCTGAGGCTTAGGAGAAAGACTTCAGTAAACTTTGGGCTACATTGAGTCAGGATTAAGGACTGGGCTGGCATGTGTTCCTGTGTCCCCACAGTGAATAAGCTCAGTTTTGGTGCTGTAGAATGTAACAGTGTTTCTGGGATCAGAAGGAGCTCTATTTGTGCTGAGCCACTGTGACTGTGAGGTTTATTTTAAAGGGCTCACAAAGTGAGTAAGAGTGTTAGTGGCTTCAGTGTGTTTAGCCTTCCAAGGTTCTGTACAGGGTGGTGTGTAAAGACCTCATAAGGCACCTTAATAACGTGAGGGCAGAGCCTGCTTTGAGTTTAACTCCTGTTAAAAAAGAGAAATCCAAGCACAAGAATAAACTGGCCTTCCTTCATCCTTTGCCTTTCTCCCCATCCCTACAAGATCCCACTACTCACTTCTCCTTTCTGCAGGAGCTGATGAGAAATGCTGAATAATTTTGGCTGCTCAGTGTTTTGTGACATTTCAAGGAATTCCACAGCTAATCCAACTGTGCAAGGGAATGGTCCTCAATGAAATTCTTGGGTGTGCTTTTATGTGCTGAATCTGTGAGCTCAATTAAGGTGGCTTCTCTTTAGGGTGGTGCTGGTTGTTACATCCAAAGAAATAGAATATAACAGGAGGGTGGTCAAACAGGATAAGTCATGAAGAAGAAAATATTTTAATGCCATATACATATAAATCAATGGCATGTCCTTACCTTGAAAACCATGGTCACTTTTGGTCACCTTATCTCAAAGACACAACAGAAATAGAAATGGTCCAAAGAAGGGCAAAGAAAATGAGTAGCACCCTCTGAGAGCCTTTCACATAAAGTTACATTCAAAAGGGCAGGATTATTATTTAGTTTGGGAAGAAGAAGAGCAGGAGGAAATGTGGTGGAGGCATATAAAATAAAATAATGAAGGGCATAGATCAGGCCAGTCTGCTGCTTCTCATTACGTTTGTCTGTAAGAAATGAAAAAGAGAGAACTCAAAATAGAACAACAACAGTGATTCATTAGTGAAGGACAGAGGGCAGCACACGGGGTGTGTGTTTGGCTTGGGGAACTCAGAGCTGCAGGACAAAATGAAGCCCAACTTATTTACATTCAGGAACTCAGATTTTAACACCTGAATTGTAGCTTATAGTCCTCCCAACCAGGGCTTAAACAAGAGCTGCTGTTATTCCTCCTGCACCCAAGAGATTTCCCAGTGGGGTGGTGGGACACATTTCCCCTGTGGTTCTGTATTGCCCAGTTCAGCTACAGAATGGGACACCTTTCCTTGCTGCTTTCACAGACAGGATGCTCTAAGGACAGGAATTACTGAAAATGTTGCAGTTATTGCCCACTGGCAACTTAGCAGTGGTGCAAAGAAGCCCCACTTCTCTTTGGGGTCTGGGTGTTGGCTTTGCTTTCCATCTTTGCTCTTATCAGAGTTTGGTAACTTGGTTGGGGCACTTAGTTACTGCTTCTGCAGTACCCTTCCTTAGCTGCCTTCAGTCTCCTGGTGATTAGAGAGTGAGAATCAATGTACTACATGGGCTTTTAACAGCCTGATCATTATAAGGCAAGTGTGATCATTAAGTGATCCTCACTTTATTAATGTACTTTATTAAAGATCTTTCCCTGTGTGTCTGGCAGAAGCACTTGAGATAAGTTAGGAATAATTACTATGTTGAATAAATAAAAATATTACAGGTAGGTAACATTAAAAGGTTAGTCAGGATATCCAGGGCACTCTGGAAAATAGACACACTCTATTGTTCATAAACATGTTTATTCATTTGGGTTCCTGTTCTCCCCTTTTTTAACTTATAAATAATGTAAAATTTATGGGGCTGCCTTGCTGCAAACAGAGAATTTTAGTTGAACTCAGTGCTTGCTTTTCTCTTAAATTCCTTTTTAAATGAATTAAAATAGTAGAATATTGTGAACCTACTGAGAATTTCTCTTAGTCTCCTATTTGGATGGTCAACAGTTACTTGTTAGCTTTCTGGCTTTTTTTCATTTTCAGGGAAAAGGCAGGATGTCTTTGTTGTTGATAAGACACCTCTGATTTGTAGAATACAACTGCCTTTAAGGATATTTGAGTTCACAGACTTCTCTTCTGCTGGAATGCAATGTTTAAGCACTTTCCTCCTCAGTGAATCTGAGCTGGAGAGGTCTGAGCAATGTATGGAAAAGATACTCAGCAGTATTTCCCATATGAAAATAGGAGAACTGCTGCTGAAATACACAGTGACCTTGTCATGTTTGCTGTACCTGAACAAGGAGAGGTCAAATCCCATTAACACAGCTCCTCCCAATATACAGCATTTTGCACCTGTATTTCTCAATATTCTCAGCGAAGCCAACCATCCATCGTGCTGAGGGTTGGCAGCACTCAGACACCCTCCCCTCCTCCTGGCTGGCCCTGCCATCAGCCAGCAGGTCTGTGCTGTACACATTTCACCCTAAGTGACCTACACAACCAGCCCAAAGGGAAATGCCCCCTTTTCCTGAGGGCTGTCTCCGTGCCTTTCCGAGGATGCTGCATTGTTCCCAGCGCTGGTGTTTGGCTCTTGTCTAGACCAATGTTCCCTCATCACAATACCCCTGTCAACACGGTGCTCTGGCTGTGTTAGTGCACTGCATTCCTGTTGTCAAATGGCTCTGCTGTCATGTAGTGTTTAAATGTAAAAGATATAGGTGACGATGTGAGGCTGGAGATTTGTGCTGAAAATCTGGATTTTAAGTTGTCTGCAGCGCACAAGTTGAAAAGCTGAGACAGCTTTACAATAAATGTAAGCAGTTTAAGCAAGCTTGTAGCTATCAAGATGTGGATGTATGTTTTCCCCTCTGAAATGTGCTGCCTTTCAAGAACACAAGTGTGGCATTTAGGTGACACGGTGCTGCTCATCCTGTGCCCTTTGCAGGGCTGACTCTGCCTCTCTCTGCTGCTGCCTGCACACCCTGCAGCTCTGGGGGCTGCTGTGACCCTGCCACAGGCTACACAGCCAGGGAGCTGCACAGGAGGCAGCTCTGAGGGAGACAGGCAAAGATGGCAAGGGATAAAATGCACTGCACTCCTTCACTTCCACCAGTGTTAGTTCAGATCTCTTTTGGGTTTTTCCTGTGCTAGAAAGTCTTTATTTTTTATCATTTCTCACTGGTGTTACTTGACTACCTGTTTCTATTTTTTTTCCTGTTTTGGTCCAATATTCGTAGATGTTCCTGGTCTTCCCCCAGACTGCATGAGAGATGAACTTCCTAAAATCCAGTGTCTGAGAATAATTCTGAATTTCTGACTTAACTAGAAACAAAACCCAACAAATCAGAAATAAGAGCAAAGGCTGCTTTCCTTCCTCTTTCTCTGCTGCACAGCACAACCCACAGCAGCCCTCAGAGAGAACTGGTGTCAGAAGACACTGCTTTGTTTGTTACCCTAATTTGGGGCATAGATTTAGTCATATCCAGAGAAGTAAACAATATCTCTTGGTCCATGGTCTGTAGTTTGTGACAGTTTCAGCTGGAAACTCAGCTTGATTAAAAACCAGGTAAAGTGCCTTGTGTGGACCCTGCCAGTGGGTCCCTATATTCTTTCAGAAAATATTACCTTTCCTTAAAAACCCAAACCAACCTCCCCCCCAACCAAAAAACCCTCGAACAAGCCCCCCCCCCGACACTTGCAATTAGTCATTACCTACTGTTGCTTGCAATTTGTTGGCAGATCAAGCTACAATCTGTTGCACTATGACAGATCAATTTCTGCAATTCATTACAGCACAGAGCCAAAACAAAACAACTTTCTCTCTCCTTCCCCCTCTCCCCCTGGAAAGACAACACCCCCCTTCCCCTACCCTGGGTGCTGCAGCCTCTGGTGAGCTGAGATCCTCAGACTTTTTTTGGAAAGGAGCAGATGGGAGGCAAAAGAGGGCTGGGAAAACTGAGCCTTCCCCACTGCAATGCCCTTAATGTGGCTACATGTGCAAGTTAATGTGAGATCCGTCCCTCGAGCAGGATCCTGTGCAGCCCTAAAATAACACTTCAGTCCCTGAATCCTCCCCAAAATACATTAATACGTTTTTGCTCAAACTTGTCCTTGCCTTGGAACCATTATATGCTGCCAAATATTTGGTCAGGGATGGGTGGCATGTTTTGTGCTGGATTGTTGGTTATAAGATCATCTTTCCTTTGCACAGGAGGATGGCAGGGACCTGACAGTTGTGTTGCAATGTGATTTTCTCTTAGAAAACTGTCGTGATCCTGGCATTACCTCCAAGAATGCTTAATTAAATAGCACTAATGGTTATGACATGAAAACTAGGATAGAAAGATTTCTTTTCACCCCCCTCCCAATACCTTTTGTAGCTTTTGTCACCTGACTTGGTAAGCCCACCTTCAGTGAAAAAATAGCACAGTGACATTTCAAAACATGCAGTCCCTTGAGCCTGGAACCTAACACAGACAAGAAAGCTCAGCTTGATTCCAGCACTGCTTTGTGATGTGTACTCCTCGTTTTTCAAGAGCTGGGCTGCAACAGCTGCTAAATACAGAGAAAGGGAGGGATAAAGGTTGCTGTTATACCCAGTGTAGTTGTAGAAAAAGATGCTTTATATGGATTTTAGAAGCGAACACACTCGGCATTCCAAGGCATCCTGGGCTCGTTGCTGGTGCTCCCTTCACTGATTTTGCATAGTGATGAGCAGCCACCAGACGATTTGCTCTCCCTTTCCCTCAATTCCCCAAACGACTCAAACTTGTGTAACACCACTGGCTCCTGCGGGGGTCAGTGGGCACTGATATCCAACAGCTTCTCGCAGGAAGCCCCGAGCTTCCCAGAGAAGGGAGGGAAAACCAGCCAATCTTCTCAGTGTTTGGAAATGCCATCTCTGTGTGGGGCCACGTTTGTGGAAGTGCTCACGTTTCAGCACCTGAGCAGAGCAGACAGGGTTCTGACAAGGGCTGGGAGCCGAGGAGAACAAATTCCCCCGGGGTTATTGCCAGGATATTTAACTGAAAGCCTGTGGCACATCAAGGAAACCTCGGAGTACGGGAGGGTCACTATAGAAATACCTTCCTATTTCCCCTGTGTTTCTTACCAGAGTTTTGTCCTACTTGTGACTTGAATCCCACATGAAGATTTGCCTTCCCAAAGTATTTCAGGCTTTGAATATGAGGATACCCAGGCCAGGGTGATGAACCAGGACACACAGAGAGGACTGTCCCCTCTCAACAGGTCAGAAATCACCCTCCTCTTCTCAGATTCGTTTGCATGACACAAACTACTTTGCCCAGCAATTTATCCAGAAAACATAGGAATACTTAAAAGTCAACTTTTGTATTGTTAATATTTCTATAGCTCTTTTTGAGGAAAAAAATTGAAGCTGATGTTTATGGCAAATAACATTAAAATTCTGACAGACTGAGATTAGGACAGACTGTCTTTAAAAACCTTTAATCCCTGCTGAGAAAGGGACTTTTTATTCTGTTGTTAAGAATAATAGGAGACATTATAGTTGTGCTCTTGCCTTTTAAGAAAGCTGTACTCAGAAAGTGCCTGTGTATCTTGAAGAGTTGTATGGAGTTCAACAAATCAATGTGTTTGTCATCATTTCCTAGTGCTGGTAATGAAGCTAAACTTCTGAATTCTAAAAGTGAAAGGAGAATTCTGAAATCTGAAACACACTCCATAGAAACTGCTTTGGATATGTGCAGAAATTCACAGATACAGATGGGAACTGGGGCTTTATCAAATTATTTGGCTTTCATTAGAACTGAATAAATAGTAACACATGAAACCTAATTCTATCCAATGTCTTTGTTCTGCTAAATTACTACCTACGTCTCTGGCTTTCCCAGTTCCTGTGTTCCTAGAGCAGCTTTTTCCTGAGGGAGCATTTTGTTGCAGGATTTAACCCCTCTGTTCCTCTTTTCCCCTCTCCTCAACAATATATAGATGTGTCAAAAGAACTACCTTTGGAGACAGGTATTTTTTTGAAGCAGCTTTGAGCACAGCTCCAGTACAAATGGTCTTTTTGGGGCATCCTTCACTTCCTGTAGGATGCTGCTACAAGGGTTTCTTTGAACAGAACAGTTGCAGTATGAAATAACATGTTCTCTTCATTCCCATCATGGGCTAGATATTGATATTTTCACTTTGGTTGCTGATGTGCAGGTGAAGCACAGGCCTGGCCTGTCAGTCCTGGGGGAATCAATCCCAAAGGGACCAGCCACGGACACAGACAAGCAACTGCAGAAAATACCCCTAATGTTAAATACAGTATAAAGAATCTGTTTTTCCCCCTCTTATTACTCCTATTGTTTTATTTCCAGCCCTCTTGCTGGTGGCTGCCTTTGTGGCACTTCAGCTGTGATTAGATGGGCGGGCAAGCAGCTTCCTCTGGAGCTGGAGCCAGCTGGGGGAAAAGCCTGGCAAACCTTCAACTTCTCGTCTCCCCACTGCCTTCATGGCAGAGTTTATTATCTCCAGAGCTCTGTGACATGCCCAGCCTGCCTGAGCCAGGGGCTCAGAGCACAAGTCAATATTCAGGACTCACAGCTCCCTTATTACTGCTCTGGCGCTCTCCTTATTTGGATGCAGTCATATCCTAAAAAACTGCCTGATAGCCAAGGGGCTGTGGGGGGGGAGGGAGCAGGAGAGGCAGAGAGAGAGGGTCATCCACTTCTAATGTTGGAAACCCTGTGATAATCTGTTCCATGCATTCAAATGAAAATATGACTTCTTGGCAGAGAATAGCATTATAATGTAAAATCCCATATGCTGTTATACAGTATGTTGCAATCTGTTTTACTGCTGCCTCTATTCTAACGAGTGAATACTGCCAATAAAGCAATTGAAGATAACACTAATTGCTTATTTCTGTGATCCATAATTTTTATGACTGCCTTATAGCTCTTTAGTCAAATAGATGTTTTTTTGGCCTCTCAGATCTAGAACTCGTCTACTGCAGTGACTGAGGCTGGAAATCTGCACGCTGGCCTGAGAGGCTTTTCTAAGCTGATGAATAGTGTGTGTGTGTGAGGGGGAAATAATTGAGAAGTGTTAAAGAAAATAGAAGTCTTAAATCAGTCATAACAGGTCATAACACTGGATTCCATCAATATTTTTTAATATAAATTGGGCTCTTTCTCTGCACCTCTTGCTTCTTCAGAATTGTCTTTGGTGTGGAGGAATCAGATACCTGTTTCCAAGAGTAAAACTCCCTTAAGCTTTTCAAGAGCAGCTGTTCAGGCACCGTTGTGCCTCCAAGAGACAGCAGTGACACCACTGGTGAGTGGGGATAGTCAGATCCCAGTCTTGCAACTCCAGTCTGGGCAAATCTCATGAGTGACCAGTTCTCTCACTCACGGGGCAGGTCCCACCTTTTACTGGGAAGGTCAGAGACTTCTCCTGAATAGACATTTGCCCACTTGTGCAACGCTCTGATGTTTGAGGCTTTTCCCTCATTTAAAGCAGATACGCTTCAAATATCCAGTATGGAAGAAGAGCAAGTAAATACACCACTTGTTGGGTAGTGAGCTCATTTTGAGTTGCTCATTTTGTAACCTACAAAGGAAGTGTTGTGGGGATGTGCTGTGTTGTGGGAATCACTGGTGGGGAGGATGGGTCTTGTCTAGGGGGAGCTCCCATTGTACCCATAACCCTTTTTCACCTTTCCTTCCACTGTAGGTTATTGCTCATGTGCTCCTGGAGGGCTGCAAGTGTTCACATTGGGGATAAACTCCAAGGCCAACTCACACCACTGGGCAGGAAGGTGCCTGGGGGTCCTCTGTGCCACACTGGAAGGAAAGGCAGGAAGCATGGGGGCAGGAACAGGCAGCTTTCTGGGAAGGGGGGCACAGCAAAGAGGCAGCTCCTTCCCCTCCCCTGCCCTCCCTGCCTGGGATCTGTGGGGCGCTGCAGCTGTGGCTCCTGACCCCCACCCTTGGCACTCCAGGAGAGTGGCAGTCCCACGGGGAGAGGGCAAGAGCCAGGGCAGCAGGATTTACAGTTCTCAGGAGTGCCAGAGTATTGCCAAGGGCTGGCTTCCCCTAAAGCCTCTGGGTGTAGTTAATTCATTGCAGCCAGCAGGTCCAAAGTGTGCACATCCAGAACAGTGAGGGGTGATTTGCTGCCTTCAAAGCAGGCAGTGATACAGAGCCACCACAGCACGGCAGGGAAGGTACAAATCCTGGTGTTGTTCCTCACATTCCTTGTACAGCCCATTCTGGGCAGTATTTGTGATTTCTCTGAGCTATTCATTACCAGCATATCAGTGCTGAGCATTCATTTCTGTGTTTATAATGAGAGATGTGAGCACAACAAGGCACTATAGAATCCAGCCCTCATGTTCTTCTGCAAGGAAAATCCCCGTTGGCTTCAGTGGCTGTGAAACTAATATACAAGTGTGCCTACTTTTCATAAAGGATCCTGATTATTTATGTGCAGCCTCCTGTTTTAGTTCATAGCTAGACATAAAATTCCTGCAATTTTTCTAAAGCATTTTTCTCCTTTGTTATTAGCTGTCTTGATTCTGCATTACCTCACAGTTTTGCTGGTGACTATGTAATTCACTTTTTATTGTACTGAAAA
>VYZS01098384.1:108476-143705 GCA_013400695.1 Neodrepanis coruscans
TTCTATAATGTTTTACAGCTTCTTCAGTCCTGCTTGGCTTTTATGGCTCAATGAATTTACCAAATTCCAGCAAAATGTATTGAGTTTTTTTGTCTGAGGCCTCAGAGAGTATCTGAGCCAGTGCCCCTGAATAGCTGGAGGATTAGATGTTGTTGTGTGTAACCTAGAAATGAGAGCAATCATGGCCTATTTATGAGATATTAACCCATCAGGAATCCCACTCCAAACAAATATGATTTATAAAGTGTTATTCCATCGCTGCCACAGCGTCACCTGGCAACTCAATTAGACAGGCAAAAAATGCTGTTTGGGAGCCCAGTTTGGTCAGTGAAAACACACCATCCATGGCAGTGCTGTGTGAGGGAAGGAGGCTGGGAGCAAGGGAGGACCTTTTCCATTGAACTGGAATAAAAATGCATCGATTTAGTTCCCAAACCAGAGGAATGGGCTGTAATTCCAGTGTGTGTGTGTTGTGTTTGCACCGGTGAATTTCGCACCTAGAGAGGAGTTCTCACTGTAGTTCAGCTTTTACTTCATATCAGACTTTGGATTTAATCTTTGACCATCTGTAGCATCTTCCAGTTTAAAATAAAATACCTTAGGTTGTTTTCTTGTATTTCCCAGTGCCCAAATGGTGGATTCTGCCTAAGGCAGCATTTTCATCCTCATCATCTCAATACACATATGTACTTATACAGTACTCAGTGGTCTGGAATTACTCTCTCCAGCTTTCTGTAAGGTTGAGTCACTCTGGACTTGTCAAATTTTGCTCCAGAAATAGGTAACACTTGGCTGATTTGACACTCCTTTTAGCTTTGGTTCCACTCCTTGCAGGTGCTGTCAAATGCCTGCCCACTGGTTGTTCCTAGTTTGGGTCTCTTTTGATTAGGATCTTACAATTTCACGGTAATTTTTGAAGCCTGTACACACCAGCATTTTTTCTGGAGTTTCCTACCAGGATTCCACAGTCTGTTGACAAGTGCTGACCCAGAGCTTACAGCTGCAAAAGTCACAATTATGAGCATTTCCTTTTCACTCTTAACATTATCTGTGCTGTGTGAGCCCAGACAGGGATAATTCCAGCTACATCCAGGCTCCACAAACATGTAATAGATCCTGTCCTAATCTCACTTGCGTTTTGCATTTCAGGCCCTTTATGCCTTTGGGGCTGAGACAATGATACCTACCCATGTAGCAATGTTATCTTTCCCTTGGGCATTTTTTTATACTGGCAATCTGGGGGGAGGAGATATTTCCAAAGGTCATCATGCAAGCTAATAAACTACTCTAAGGGAGATAAAATTCACATTTATCTATACAGTTTTTGTGACTTAAGCCTGGTCACTGTACAGTATTTCTATTCATAGGTGCCCCCAGACAGACAATTTCTGTCCTCTTCACACTTTGGTTTTACTCAGTGTGTGCCTGGATATATTTATTTGTACGATTTCTGCAAAAAATCAACCATCTTAATCCGATGGCAGCTTATTTTACCTGCCTAACACCTTGCCCTTTGTGCCAGTTCTCTATTTATCTCCCCACATTTGCCTCTTCATGAATTGCAGGCAAATGTGGTCTGTGCCATTTGCTTACCCTTGGATTCTCTGTGCATGCCTTGGTGTGCCTTTTAATTAGATGCACTTCTGTTCTTTCATTGCTCATTAACCCTTTCTTTGGAGGAGCACTTTGCCTTAGCCCTGCAAACACCCTCTGTTTTTTCCCAAAGTCAAGTCCATTTCCCTCAGTAACCTTGATTTCACCAGCTATCAGTTATACCACAAATAATTCAGCCTCTAATTAGTCCATCTGTTAACTATGGGAGTGCACATGACTTATCTTTATTATGTAACATAATGGTCAGTTGTCTTACCTGCTACTGATATTTTGGTATGAAAAATACGGGTTTCTGCTGGTGACATTCCCACGTTGTCAATGTGCCCCCTATGGAATAAATTGCAGATTACACCGTTTGACACTTTGCCAAGGAAAGGGGATAAGGATTTCAACCTCTCGGATATTTTTGGGTTTGCTCCCAAGATAATTCAGAACCTTTGTTGTTACCCCCTCCTTTTCTTTGCCAGATTTTCTTCAATTTAGAGAGGATTATGCTACCAAAATTTTATGGAAAAAAAATAATAAAAATTTACCTGTGATAACAAAACCATTTTGACCTTAATTTCCTTCTGTCAGTGGTCTGGACCAAGGTCAGATTTCTGTCAGATTATACCAGTCAGTATTAATTGACCACTAGAAATATCTAACCTATATTTGCTGATATGGCACAGAGCTGAAAACTTTTCATCCCTTCAGGATTGTCATAATCCAGAGGGCTAAACTTTCTTGGTCACCAGAACAAATGTTCACATTTCTAAATTGATTTTCAAGGAGTTTTTATTTCTATTTTTTTCTACAACATTTATCATTATTTAGAAAAGCAAACTGTGTTTGGGAAGGTTGTGTTTAAGTTTGATTTTCCTGGAAAACAGGAGTGAGTGGATAAACCTAAAGCAGCTTTACCAGGCTGTGTCCATTGTGCTTGTGCTCACAAGGGTTTGTGATTCAGCTTATTCTGACCCAGGAGAACAACAACATGCCTGGCAGTTCTTTATTTTTACACTTTCCCTACAAAATGGGGAATATGCATCTAGAGCCTGAAGGAAGTTCTCCTCTTGCAACCCTGAAAAGCTGACTCCTTAATTTTATTTTCTTGAGCTCAGACCTGAGCTGAGACCGTATGTTGTTGAAGGTCTCTTGGTTTCTCAACACGTGGAAAGATTTCAAGCAACTCAGCCAGCAGGAAAAGGTTCCTTGAAAACTGGACAAGACTCTTGTGAATTTTGCTGGTGTAAAAACTCTGTTGTCATTTGTTAAAGGTCTGTTGCCCACCTTGAAAACTGTAAGCAAAAGCTGTCCCTTTCAGCAGATATTTGGAGTGTTGCCCTCAGAGTTCCACGTCCCTTTTGCAAACCAGCCAGCAATTTTGGCAATATGCTCTTCAGTGTCATCTCTAAATCTCCTTTATTCTTTCTACCATTCACTGAGAGTCCCAAAAGTTCTTTGATGGGACAGAGGAGAATTAATGCCAAAGTTGAATGAGTTACAGCCGCTGCCACCTAATTAAAATGATTTTGTGCCAGTTGCTTTTGTTGGGTAGGATCCACACATAATATGATTTTAATCCTGTTTGTATTCACTCCTGGGACAGATTTGAGACCAGCACTGCCATTTAGGTGAGGTTAATCAAGCATACTGCGTGCAGCCTTTGTTCCTCTGTGCTGTGTGAGAGGTGACTGGAGCTGATGGGATCCTGACTGGCCATTCCCTGAGAAAAACACAACTTTGTGTCCCAGAGTGTCTGCTCATTAACCCAAGGCCAGCCCCAGTGACTCTCCTGCCTGCTCCTTGGATCTGTGCAGCTGCTGGCATTCACAGAGGAGCTCCCAGTCAGCCGCTGGCTGGTCCTGGCAGCGGGGACAGGGCTGTGGAGAGGGTGGAAAACAAGTGAGAAATAATGACATCTTGCCGAAAAACAAACAGCACTTTTTGTATTCTGGGTGCGTTTTCTGTATATGTAAAGGACATTATGGCAAAATGAAAAAGACCCTCATAAAAATCCTTCTTGAAAAGTATTGTTGCTGACAGCCGTGACCTCTGTGAGTCTGCATGTTTACCCATAATTCATAATTAACAAAGACATTAGAACTGCCACTAGAGGATTCTGGGCTTTATTTCTTTCTAACTGGGCAGTACTAATGCTGGAAGTGCTCCCAGTTCAGTGATTTAACATTTCAGGAAATCTTGGAGAGGCAGCAGAAGCCTCCTTATATAGTTCATACTCTGGGACTGTGGTTATACAGATATGGCTGAGATAATTATTCAGCTCTTGTTATTGCTATAGTTCTGCACCTGATCCCTGAGCCATTAGAGCACTCTGCAGGTTATTACAACTATCAAACATCAAGGTCTCTTTTCTAGTCTCTTGACTATGTGGTTATCATTTTACTTCTTTTAAACCCTCCATCTGCAGGAAAAGCTTCTGTGCTCAAACTTGGAGATCTGCTAACGCTTTTTTTTTTTTTATGACTTCCCAAATGAGGCCCTTTCCTTACCAGCACATTAACATAAAAATATGAACTTAGACTTTCTCTGCTTGTCTTGTATTTATTTTTTGCCTCTTGTTCCTTTCTTCTTCGAGTCACTGTGCACCCACACTTTAATCTGGAGGGGAAAGGAACACAGGGAGTTGGGGTTTCAGGACCAGAAAACTCCATGAAACCTCCCCAAGGTTTGGGTTAAGTCAGTGTGGATTTTTAGCTTTACATCCATTCCTACCTCACTGCTGCTTTTCAAGCTGGATAAAAATTGAATGGTACCTTCAAATGGGGCTTTGAGTCTGGCTGTACTACAGATTCCTGACTTTGTGTGCTGTAGGTGGGCAGTCCCCAGGTAGCATTTGAGGTGGGGAAGCTTGTTGGGAGAAAATCTTTGCTCTGTGTGACAATATCAGCCCATTGTCACCTGGCTTTCACTGATTACCTGAAAACAACCCCACAAGTATGATCAAAATCGGGTAGATCTGAGTATCCCTCTCCTTCTTTAAGGTGTTCAGGGTGCAGCCATTCACTTGGATGATGATATTTAAGAAAATTCTGTGAAGGAAGAGCCTAGAGCAGACAGACCTCTGCCTCGAGGGAAACCAAGGAGCTAACGCTGCCTTATGCACTGGGAAGCTCAGCTTTTGGAAAGCTCTGTTCTGCATTAGAGCAACAAAACCCCTGCAAAAGGCATTCCACCAGCACCAGGCAAACTGCTGGGGGATCTAATCCACCCAGAGCCAGGGGCAGTCACCAACACGATGGCAAAAGCAGGAAACATATGGCTGCCTTACTGAATATTGCTGTACTGCCATCCCACAACAGATTCCCCTAAATGGGCTTTAGCTTTATGGGCAGCTCAGAAGGATGTGCAGTGCAGGAGAAAATAAAAACATCGTGCACGAGGTTGGGTTTGGGGTTTTTTTTGCTTTTTAAACACAATGTGTAATTTAACAGTTATATAATTTCTGTTCAGCAGAGGAATGGCTGTATAATGCATATGATGCTATTTTTGAAATCACAGGTATTAGGAGTGTCTCGGGAAAGCTGTGGGTTTCTGGAATGAAAGCAAAGGGTAATTATGCTTTGACTGGTGCTTTACTTGTTCTCTGGTTATTCTTATGTACTTCTTCTGGCTCCTCTGCTTGGCCTTGCATAAGAATAACACTTTTGCACCAACTCTCTCTTCAGGTCTCTCGGCAGCAAAATTTAATATTTTGGCTTAAACCTCCCCCCAGTTTCCCAAATGTGTTTTATACTCCATTGATGTGGCATTCAAATAAGCTGACTTTGCCCATAGGTTGTTGGAAGGGACTTGAACGTTCTCTTACATTGGGAGAGCTCTCTGAAAAACATAGAGATATAGAAAATAAGGATATATCAGACCAGTAGAACTGGTCAAAAATGGTAAAAATACATGGGCCTCAGGTTTCAATCATCCATTTTTTATTTTTTCTCTACACTTCTGAGAGCTGAGAGAAAAGGCAACTTTTAAATCTTTCTATTTTAAGAGTCCATTGATTAAACTTTAAAATTAGTGTGGTTGACAAATTGTAAAAGCACATTATTCGTGCACACATTTACATTGCAGACCTCAAGAGCCTTTCAACTTAAGGAGTTATGTTTAAAAAAGAAGGTAAACACTCTTATCTTTCAGGTGGCCAATATAAATATGGCTAAATACACTGCACTGCTGGAGGAATTCCTCACCAGCACAATGGATGAAAGCACACAGCCAGGGAAATAAAGATAATTTGCTGAGCTGAATATTACTGGCTTTCTTAAAGATAAATTCATTAGGAAGTAGGAGCAAAATCATTTAGAGCAGAAAGAAAAGGTGTTGGGAGCTGAGGAGATAAGTGGTGTCACCCTTAATACTGAGGCCTGTTGTTCCACATACCTTTCTCTTGGTTAAAATCAATGTGTTGCTGCCACTTTAAAGCCATAGTTACAATTTCATGAGTGCATACAAAAACTTGTGCTTGCATCCTGTTGGATTTAGGACAGGTGGAAGAATTGACTTGGAGTCAGCACCTCATTTTCATTAATCCTTGCCTTTAAATAATAATAACTAGATTTATGATATTTATTAACTGATAACTTGCCTTGGAATGTGAAACCACATCAATCAGATCATGAACTGATTTTCAGGTATTTAACATTATACTATAAGTGGAATCTTGTTATGTTGTTACTCATAAAAGGTGAATAATGGGGATTTGATAGAAATTATTTATGCATTTTTACTTTATTTTAGGAACACTGAAGGAAAACAACTTGGCATGTCAGTGTTGACCCAACATGAGGCTTCTTGGTTCCCTGTGCCACCCTCACTTCACCACGTTTGGAGACACATGATGTGAACCACACCCCAGGGTGCTCTGGGACCTTTGGAACCAAGGTGACTTCACTTAATGCTTTTCCTTTTAAAGACAGGGACACCTTCAGTGCCAGGGAGCAGTGGGATGGGCTGGGCCAGGAGAACCAGGGCTGAGGGGCACAGCAGGGCTGGCAGGGGAGGTGGGCTCTCCGAAACAGGGCCTAGTCCTGCAGCACCAGCACAAGCCAAGGTCACATCCAGTGAAGGTAAGATGGGATAACAACAGGACACTGGGCTGATCCACAGCAAAGGGAGCAGTCAGCTCAAGCCAGGAAGGCAGGTAAGCTCAGCATTACCAAGGTACATGGCCAGGTACTGGCACTCCTGGAATGAGGACAAGGTCTGGACCTCCTGGCCTCAAACGCAGGAACAGCAAAGAGGAGGAGCCCTGGCAAAGCAAAATTCTCAGCTTCCTTGTTTAAGAGTCTAAGCATAACACTGACCCACCAAAGTTAAATGGCATTGCTTGATTTTTGGTGTTTTTGTGGACTCAGACACTGGCACCTCTAGAGCCACTGGGGAATGAGCAATGAAAACCTTATAAATGATTTTAAAATGTAATACTTTGAAAAATCGCTGGCTAATGTTGTCCAGGTCTCATTGTTACCAAATACTGAAAGGAAAAATACATTTCTAACATGTACTTCTAACACATTCTGTGTTATTCAGAACTTGTATCAGCTTTCTTCTGAGTTGTGCAGCTGAACTTGCTGGCTGGGTTAAGCCTGTTATTTCTCACTTCAAGAAAGCAACAAGTCTTAAGAATGTAGTGGTAAAAGGTATTTGCTTTACTACATAGAAACTGTTCAAAAGATCTCTTATGTGGTAGTTTTCCCAACAGATGAGCATGTGAATATTGACAACATCAGAGTGGAGGGGAAACGTTCCAGGCTGTGAAGCAAAAATTAGGAGAATATGTAACAAAACAATGCTTATATATATATTTGTCCTTCCATATATTCTATCTCTGTTCCTGAGTTTTGACTCATTGTCATACACACTCAGCAATATCCTGCATTTTCTGCTAATGGAGAGCTGGAAGAAGGGGATTCTTCCAAAGTGGGAAGGATGGGGAAGAGATGAGGAATGGATGGGTGTTTGCTGGGCAGCTCAAACTGCAAACTCTGTCTGCCTGTTTTGCCAAAATGACATTAACACCAAGCTGTGGTGCATTTCTTCTGGTCACAAAAGGGACTAGGACTTCCTTGATAAAGGGGTGAGTTGAGCATCAACAAATTGTTGAAAACAAATATAACACTGAGACAAAAAGGTCTAATTTTTAGGTAATGAAAGCCCTGCTGCTGCAAAGTTGAGAAATCTCAGCTGGGAGGCTTTGGCAGGTACAGCACAAAACTGAAATGAAAAACTGTGCCTTATCCTTCACTTGCTTCATTGCAACTTTGCTTGCAGCAAATCTTTCATGGGAACTCACTCTCTACCCAACTCTTGGGTAATTAGGGAGCAGTAGATGGTGCTTGAGTCTGTGCTGGTTTCTTTTGCAGTCATTCCTTAATCTCCATTGCTTTTCTCATCTTTGTGGTGGTTTAGGAGCAATATCTGGGTTTTTCCCTCCACCTTGGAAAATACATCTTATAGGAATCAAGATGGATTTTACTTTGTATTCTTGCATAGTAGTCACCTGCCAATGTTAAAAGTCTCTATTCCTTCTCTCTTTTAATGCATGCACGTCACTAGTGCTTAGGTGTGAAGTGATATATCCTTTTCCATTTCAAAAGCATTGATCTAAGTCTCCTTCACTGAGAGGGATTTCTTCTCTTTTTTTTCTTAAATAAATCTTAGTGAGGCAATGTAACATTCCAGGTCAGTCCTGTAGGACCACTCCTGCCTCGGTGTAGCTGCTGCTGCAGAGCATGGAAAGTTGCTGGCACAGGATTGCAAAGTGACTCTGCAGGGGCTGGATGACTTCCAGCCAGCAATGAACCACAGCCAAGAAATGCCAATATGGATAATGCAAACAAGAGAGATTTGGGGCACATTTCGATTTAACCATCTGATTTAATTGACAGAATAAATGCACCTGTCATCGGGTAATATTCTTGTGATTAGTTTTGGCTGTGCTGATGAAACGATGTTAAAAGAATGTCAGAACAACCTGTCCTGGGACTCCTACAGGCAGCTCCAAGCTAAGGAAGGTCAGTTTTCAACTAGATAAAAGATTCAGGGATTATTCCTCCTCTCTTTCCTGTTTTGTGATTACATGTGTCTTTTACTGAGGCAGAGGACAATTATTGTGCATCTTTTCCCTCTGCAGATGTAACAAAATGGGTCCTTGGGTCTAAATAAACACGCTTAAAGGAAACAATCATCTGGTTTTTACAGTATTAAGGCCAGTCAGTGTTTAGAAGGAGGTGCATTGTTGAAGGCACCCCTTGCCCCTTTGTACCTTGTCATTCAGGATTGGTGGGATTTGTGGAAAGGGCACCTCGTTTAAGAGGTGCAGAGTGGCCCAGAGCCTTTTCATCCCTAAGAGCTGGTTAGCAAGGAAAAGAGGTCCAGTGAAGTTAGACACTTGGATATCCACTTTTGGGGAAAGGGAAAAACTCCTGCATCTGCTTCACACTGCGATGGCTGAAGTAGCAGTGCCAGACAGGGATTTTGACTGGGTAAATGAATTCAACATTTGAATGTGTTTATGTGCTGAGATATAATTTGAGAAAAACATGAATTGCTTCTGATTGACAAGTTACAAGTGTAGGGGAAGGGAAATGTAAGTTAACTTTGCAGAGCCAAAGTAGAACCAAATGTAAAATATCTTTCTTTCGGCTAATGTTTTTTTGCCAAGTCCACATGAGTGAGACTGAAGTGGTGGAACTTGTCCCATGTAGGGGGAGGGCACAGATTCAGATGCCATCACCTTCTATGTGGAGTGGGGTTTGAGACCACACTGTTTTATTGCACAGGTGTGAGTTTTATGTAGAGAGCAGAACTTCTGTACAAGTGCTCTTGATGGTGCTGATCCGCTCTTTCTTACTTTTCAAAGCACAAACATACGTTGGCTTCCAAACAGCATTGAAGGAATCCTAAAATGACACACAGTTAACCGTGAAATTCGGGGTTGCTCTTGGTTTCACCCTCACCTTCTTGAGTAGGAGACTAAATAAAAACTGCCATGTAGACACTACATCATCAAACAAGTCAGTGAATGACCAGGCACTGGAGAGGGCTCCCAGTCTGCTTCTCCCGCTGGGGATGCTGGGCAGTAACACCACAAACAAAACCTGCTTTGGATGCTGAAGGTGATGTTAAAATCATTTCTACATTCCATTTGTGGCTCTGTTAAAGGAGTTTGATTCCTCAGCAAATATCTACAAATGCAACACTGATGCTACAAAGGTTAAGGGATGTGTATTTGTGTTTTTGATGATATTTAGTCCAAACAGGCCTGCTGGCATCTTATCCAGGTCTGGGCACAGGGAAGGTCCCAGCTTAGGTCAGATGTGAACATTTGTGCTCTTCTGCACAGTGTTATTCCTACTGATGCCAGTGGGAAAACTGCTTTTATTATCTATCACCAATGTGAACTAATTCAGGAATTAGTTTTATTCTTGGTCAGTGTCAGGGCTCCATCAAACAAATTTCACCTTTCAGGAAGCTTGTCTTAACACTTTGCTGTGATGCTGCCTCCTACTGTATGTCCATTTACAAAGGCTTGGAAATACTCAACCTGAGAGCTATTTTCCTCTAATTTACATGAGAAGCATATTTATCAGGTGTAATTGTATTGATTTCAGGGAGAGTATGTAAGGCAGGGGCTTCAAGACTTCATAACAACTCAGAAAAATGGGTCTGTGCATATTTTAGGCTCCAGTTTGTCAGATTAAACACATTAAAATTCTATGAGAGAAGAAACACTAAAATATCACTGTAAAATGAATTCAGCAGATTGTGCTGTGGACAAGGCTCACAGGAAGAGAGGGGAGAAAGCAAAAACAAGTTTGAAGCTTCCGATGTGGTTGGAAGAGTGGCTGCTTTAGCTCCTTTACCTTGAGCTTTGAATATAAAATTCTGGGTTTCCATGAGAAATGGGGAGACTGAGGAATGTCTGGTATAATTCAGAAATTGGTTGTAGCTTGCAAACCTGGGAAGTTGGGTTTTCATAGTAATCTTGGAGGGACATGGCATTAAAGAGAGTTTGGAAGTAGAACTATTCAGCAAATAAAATGCAAATGGTTTTCCTAGTTCCCCTGTCTAGTTTGTAACATTCTACAAGTGATAACCTGAAGCTTTCATGAGAAAGGTTTTATTGCTGCCCCTGTCCCAGCTTTAAGTTTCAGTGAATGCTCGAGGAGATGTGTCCTAGGTAACAGCAGCTTCCCTCCAGCTTGTGAGCACTCTTGAAACAAGTGCTGAGTGTCCTTGGAGCCAAGTGTTTCTGGGAGATGGATGTGGGGAAGGATCACTTCCCTGCATTGATTTCCTTTGCTTCCCTTATTCTTCATCTTCCCTATTGGTGCAAACAACTCTGTTTTCCTACCCAAAGTGCAGTGGAGAGGAGGAAAGGAGCTCCCTGTGTGTGCAGGTGGGAGTTGGGTTGGGCTGGAAGAAGCTGGAAGGGGCTGGAGCAGTTGTGTGGCCACTGCTCATCACCTCCCCAGGGCTGCTGGCAGGGAGGGATTTGAGGCAACCTGGGAAGCTGGAAGAACCCTCTTCTAGAGAAAACCCCAGAGCATTTGCAGAAAGGAGAGAGAAGTTGAAGTAATACGTATTTAATTCAGTTCTACACAGGGTATAGGAAAAACAAAGTGACTTTTGATCCCAAGAAGTGAAGTGCAGAGCAGAGTAAATGGGTTCCAAATCTATGAAGATAATGAGCAGTGTGCCTGCTGTCCTGGAGGGGGCTTTGGCACCAAGTCTTAATATGAATTCCCAGTTCCCATCCGGCCATCCCAGCACATCATTAAATCTCCCAGGAAATGCAAATCCACGTTGCCTGTCATTATTCAATGAAAATATTGTTTAACATTTGCAGTGTATACACAACCCATTATAAAACTCAGTGGTGCATGCTCAGAAGCAAAATGTATTACTGTAGATATCAGTAGATAACTATTTATAATTAATCCTGTAGGAATAGCAGTTCTAACAGGAAGGAACATCTAAACTAAATGGAGGGTGAAAATGCCTTAAGTTGTTTCCACGGCTGTTTAGGTCACTGCTTTGGTCATTTCAGGGTCAGCCTTCATTCAGACAGCAAGAAAAGGGGGCTGGAATTCATTGCCAGCACATACTAAATATTCCAGGAGGGGCTGAGTCTTATGCCATGGTCTAGTTTTTGGCATTTTGCATAAAGCCCATTGTGTTTAGGTTTGCAGGACTGTAGAGATAAAGCAGGATTTTTGCAGGATGCCCTGCAATAGAAAGAGTCTGGCTGAGCTCCAGTTTGAAGCTAAAGCAGCCCTGCAGAGATGCCTGTCACAGGTGTTTCAATCCCTTCTGCCAAAGGAAGAATTTTAATTCTCCTTAATATTCATCATCAGCTGGGGGGAGCCCTCATTTCCTTCCATTACTGTGGCTTCCACCTGTAGGACATGAAAAATGAGCAGCATTGAGTTCCTGAGAAATGACTCCGTAATGGATTCTTAGCTGGAGAAAACTGCCATTAATGACACCACTGGTCATCCTGCCTCCAGTGCCTGCCCTGTCCCCTCTGCTCTGCCACAGCCCATTTCCCCTTCCCAGGGTACCTGTGCAAAGCACTGGCCCTTCAGCATCCCCCAGACAGGGCTATGGGACCTTTCTTAAAAGTATGGGGCATTTGTTAGGAATAAACTGCACCAAATGGAAACTAGTGACCTCAAAACACAGTCACATATTGAGGCTGGGGGTCCAAGGGGTGACATGCTCAGGGATATATCACATTTAGATATAATATTCATTTATTATAGGTGTGGTTAAGGGTTTTTGTTTGGGTTTGGGGGATTTTTTTGCAAAAAGGTGTCCTAATTTGCTTCCTGGCCATTTGTGGTTGATTATTCAGACTTAACGTTTCTCTCTGTCATTCTCTCTCCTTTAATGTAAATGATATTTCTTGGATTTAAACTTGAAGCATATCAGCTCCTTCCCATGTTTAACAACCCTTTCTGGGAAGAAATTCCTCCTCATGTCCAAAATGTTGTGTTGGAGACCTGCCTCCTACAATATGCTGAGTACATGGAAGTTCATCTTGAATGTGTCCAAGTAACTCCAAGCTGTGCTTGATATTCAATACTGTATTGATCAAGTAGACTGATGGGAGCTGCCTAAATTAGTGTTGGGTTTAGGATTTAAAAACACAGAATTCCAGTAATTAGGAATATGCTGCTGTGAAAACTCAGGGAAATCATGCGCAGATTAGTTTTATGTACTTACTAGGACTGGATTAGAAGAAGGTGGTGCAATTCATCCACTTGACATTTTTCCTCTGTGGAAGCAAACAGTTTAAAACAAGTTGTGAAGGAATTACTTAGACAAAAAGAAAATAATCTGGGGTGGGGAGTGATCCAGTGAAAGATATTATCAACATCTATTTTTATGATATCAGTGGGTTATTTTAAAAAGCTGACAGGAGCTGACTGTAGTTACACTGTTTACTACAATCAGAACAGTGTATTTCCTGTTTTAAGCCTGTACTGAAAGGAGAATATTTCCAAGCAATAGGAAGTTTTCTGTAAGCTGTACCTGATGTACTTTTGGAGAAGTCGTGATTCCCCCCTCAACAACAATCAACCATCTGATCCCACTGCACAGCCTAAAGCACATGTTAAACCCATTTGTTTGCACAGCTCAGAAAAGGCAACAAGAACAATTTATTTGACTGAGTTAATATATATGATTCCATTCCAGTTTGGGTGCCCTGAAGGATGGCACACAGGGGCTTTCTGTGACCTTTCCTTTAATGCTCCACTACTTTGGAAGTGCCATTAAGAAGTGATCAGTGGGAATTGTCTTAAGGATGCCACTCACCCTTTAATAAGGATGTTCTTGTGAGACCTTAAGCTTTGATTGGATTTTTAAAATGGTCCTCTTAGGTAAGAAAAGCATGTGGGTGATCTCCTTTACATAAAAAAACCCCAACCAAAACCCAACCCAAAAAAGAAAACTGTAAACTTCAAAAAGAAAAAAAAAAGAGCAATTGATTGTGTCACAATTCAGATCTCATAATTCAACTGTAATACTAGAAAACAGAATCTCTCCTTTTGGAATCAGCTTCCATGGTTACAAATGCTCTAAAGTGATATTGAAGGCAGCCCAAACATCCAGTTAATGTTACACCCATCATCATCCCATTAACATTTTGGTGGTATTATTAGTGTAACTCTTAGGTATTTCTTTCCTGTTTCTGTCATTCATATTAAATTATGTTCTCCCTTGCCTGCCTTCAGTCGCTAACTTTGTACTCTGCAA
Organism: Neodrepanis coruscans; assembly: GCA_013400695.1. Classification (NCBI taxonomy): domain Eukaryota; kingdom Metazoa; phylum Chordata; class Aves; order Passeriformes; family Philepittidae; genus Neodrepanis; species Neodrepanis coruscans. The sequence goes on from VYZS01098384.1 coordinate 122,355, forward strand.
ACAATTTATTATGCCAGCAGAGCAAAGCTGATGGATCTGTGTGTGGGACAGACTCTGCAGCATTCCTGTCAATTATATTATATTAGGGCTTTCCATTAATTTTGTCTTCCAACTTCATGAAACACTAGAAGGCAGATTCATCTTTCCCCTGATGTAATTGTATTGATTTCAGTGCTGCTATTACCCAGGGAAAGAGCAATAAATGACAGGAAATTCAGAGTTTTCCCAGCCTGAACTTTGTTCCAGAAGAGTTGCTGGACACGATTGTTGCTGTTTGTTTATTTATAGATCTTTTCTTGCTGTGATCACAGTAATCTGTGACTTCTGTCATCAGGCAAATTGTGTANGTTAGGTAAGAAAAGCATGTGAGTGATCTCCTTTATATAAAAAAAAAAACAACCAAAACCCAACCCAAAAAAGAAAACTGTAAACTTCAAAAAGAAAAAAAAAAGAGCAATTGATTGTGTCACAATTCAGATCTCATAATTCAACTGTAATACTAGAAAACAGAATCTCTCTTTTTGGAATCAGCTTCCATGGTTACAAATGCTCTAAAGTGATGTTGAAGGCAGCCCAAACATCCAGTTAATGTTACACCCATCATCATCCCATTAACATTTTGGTGGTATTATTAGTGTAACTCTTAGGTATTTCTTTCCTGTTTCTGTCATTCATATTAAATTATGTTCTCTCTTGCCTGCCTTCAGTCGCTAACTTTGTACTCTGCAAACAATTTATTATGCCAGCAGAGCAAAGCTGATGGATCTGTGTGTGGGACAGACTCTGCAGCATTCCTGTCAATTATATTATATTAGGGCTTTCCATTAATTTTGTCTTCCAACTTCATGAAACACTAGAAGGCAGATTCATCTTTCCCCTGATGTAATTGTATTGATTTCAGTGCTGCTATTACCCAGGGAAAGAGCAATAAATGACAGGAAATTCAGAGTTTTCCCAGCCTGAACTTTGTTCCAGAAGAGTTGCTGGACACGATTGTTGCTGTTTGTTTATTTATAGATCTTTTCTTGCTGTGATCACAGTAATCTGTGACTTCTGTCATCAGGCAAATTGTGTAATCCTGTTTGACATTAGTTTTCAGTAATTCAGCATTTGGTTCTGGAGTGACAATCTCATTCTGTCAGAAAATCTTTGTTATATTGCACAAGCCATTTATATTCCAAGGTGTGCTCTTATTCCACTATCTCAGATGTGATGCACCTTCCTCCCATATAATCCTGTTACAAACAAGCCCTACATTAAAATACTTCCTCATGCATATTATTTGGATCCCAAGAAGGAATTTGTTATGAGGGAGATGAGCTGGAGCGGCATTTTATTGTTCAGTCTCCTCTGTGATTTACACCAGTTTTAGTTTTCAGAATTCTTTATTATCAATAACCAGTTTATTTGCTGTGGAATAACTGCATAATTATGAATTATGCTCTGGTTTTTTTTCTGTTTGCTCTTGTATTAGTTGAGTTGGTGGTGAAGTAGGATTTTTACTTAGTTTTTCTCCAGATCCATTGCCCAGTCCTGTTAACAGCATGTAAGGCTCACTTGCATATCCATTTAAAACATATAATAACAGATATTTGTGTATTGGAGAAAGTGCTCTGCAGGTGTGCAGGAGGACTTGCTGATTATGACAATAGAAGGAATAATGATTATTTTTATGAGCTTATAAATTTAGGCACTTTATAAATACAGAAATTAAACATCTCTGACTGGAGGTGGGTGGAATAAGTCCAGTGCTTCTCTCTCCCTCTGCAAATGAGTTTGGGGGTGAAACCTGAAGGAAAATAAGTGCTTTTTGTAGCATTGGGAAGTCTCCTTGTATGGAAGCACATGGAAAATGCAGCATTGTAAAAGACACATGTAAGGAATTGCTGGGAAATTGGTTTGCTGCCTCTACAAACTTACACTCCTTGAAAACACACAGGATCTTTGGAATGGGGGGAACTGTGAGAAGGTGTCAGTCTGTAATTGGGAGGTTCCTCTTTTCCATTTGTCCAGACCACTCTAAATTGAGCTATTTAGTCAAAAACAAAAAAGCAAAGCTGATCCAGTAGATTTGAGGGAATGCTGGTGTGGAAGGAGGGTGCCAGTATCAAGTATTTCATTCCCAAATGTCGCCTTTACAGTGCAAAGGGAAAATAAATAAAGCTGGCAAAAAATCCCTGCAACAATCTAATAAATGTGAAGATGGAAAAAATTGCTTGAAAGTAGAGTCAAAACACCAGGTAAGAGGCAGAATCACAAACAGACAAAAACGCTGCAAATTCCAGACAACATCTGAGAGGAGATTACAGTGTCAGGACAATGGAATCATACACTGAAAATGGTGTTTAAACTCCATTCTAGAAACATTATTGCTACACTGCAGTTATATTTAACAGGGAAGTTTTTATTTTATTTTTGCATGTGGCCTGAGTGTGAGATGAATGTATCAAAAAATGAAAATAGTATCTAAAAATTTACTTTAAAAATGTTCCAATGGCACATATGTTTTTTAAAAAACATCACTGGTTTCCATTTTTTGACAAATCAAGTGTTTAGGGTATGATAAACAATAATATGACTTTTCATTTTTGCTGGCCCAGCCATACACCAACTGAAGAATTCATATAAATAGTTGAGGTGGATGGCCTGTGGATATTGTACACAAATAAGCTTTCTTAAAATATCTCTTTGCCACCATCAGTGATGCCTACTTAGAATAAACTGACCTCCAGGCTTCCAGCACTGCAACTGAAATGGAATTTTTTTTAATTTACTTCTGAAGGGGGGGAAAAAAACCCCCAGCCAACAAATTTCAGCCTTCAGATCACTGTTATTACATGAGGAATGTTTGCTGTGTGAAAGACATTCACAGATGGTCCCTAAACATAAGCAGCACATACTGTGTATACAAGATAAGTCATTATTTAGTTTCTCTGCGTTTTCACATTTAACCTGTTAGGAGGGAAAAAAAAAGAAAGATGCCAGAAAAGAAATCTCTGTCCATGTTGAGAGGCTACAGCCCCAGTGATCCTTTGTGCAGCTGCTGTCTGGCTCCTCAGCTCCCAAGGCTTTGGAAGGAAGTGGAGCTGGTTTGATAAAAGCTTTGTGACAAATTTACATTTTTGCCTGATTTTCAAATGTCTTTTCTGAGGAAGTTCACTTTATCTTGGCCAGGCCAGTGTGATACCTGACAGAGGGCAGGCACCTGTGCAGGCTCCAGAGATGGATGGGCAGGAAGGCTGCATTCTGCTAATCATCCTCCCAGCACTTCTTGTAGTTGTGTGCCAATCACACACCCTCAGAGAATGACACTGATTTCTTGGAGATACTTCTGGAATACTCCTCAGAGTGTGTCCCAGGCAGCTTCCAGGGAAAGGCAGGGCAAGGGAGTGCTTTGTGAGCAATAGGAAATGTGTGTAGTCTGGATTCTTTGGGGGCACCTTTCACACACACACACAGAGCTCTGAGGATGCTCAAAGTTTACACACAAAGCACTCACAAAGAGTGTGGGAGTGCTGAGCACAGACATCACCTTTGTCTCAGGGAATTCCTGACCAGCAAATTCCTGACTGGGAGAAGAAGTTGAGGGAACAAACACATCCATCTGCCTCATGCCCAAAAATAACTCCAGTGAGCAACTGGCTGTGCATGAGAGTGGTGTGGAAACACAGGCCCCACATGTGGGAGGGCTCAGAAGGGCAGAGCAGCTGCAGGCACATGGTTCTTCCCTTACCCTGGAGCTGTAACAGTGGCCCAGCCCTCTTCCCCATCCATTCACTGGCAGCCCAGGAGGTAATGGGTGCACTGATGGAGAACAGAGCTCTCACACAAAAGATACCAGGCTCAGTCTTATCTCTGGGCTCTCTTTTCAGCTTTCTTTTGCATCCCGGGAAGTTTATTAGCTATTAATTCCTGTTTTACATAGTTTTATTTCTTCTTATAGCTGCTTAAAGGTATAAAGGTGGGAATATTTTTCATTTAGTGCATTAAACTCAAGTTCTACATAATCACTTCAAAGGAGAAATTGAGTGAGGTTGTATTACTAAGCAAGAAATCAAATTTAGATAGACATAAATCTAGAAGGGGAAAATTAGCCACTGGACCTAAATGGATTTCTTCTTCACATGAGTTTACTGGGAATCAAATGTATAACCCTTCATGCAAGTTCTGGGAGAAGGGGAGGAGAAGATCAGCTCCCAGATCTTCCTCCTTGCATGAGGAGAGGAGACTCTGCACTAGATCAGTAATGATGAATGGACCAGTTGTGCAGAGACTATTCACCCAGCCCTACAGCTAAAACTGGAGCTAATCCTTAATTAGAGCTTTACAAAAGGAGGGGGGGGAGAAAGAAAAAGCTTTGTTTTTAAAATACCCCTTTCTTAGTTCTCCACATTTTGATCTCCAAGAGGAGGGGATACAGGAATGCTGAAAATACCTTAGGAAATAGTAACTTTAGACCTAAGAAACATATTTTGGATTGCATTAAAGGTCTTGTTCTTTCTGGATTGCCAGCTCTGATCTGCAGGCACACAAAGTTTCCAACTCTGTAGATAAATATCCGTGTTTGTAAGAAACACTTGGTGCTTTTCTGCTTAGAATGAACTGCCTTCACTATTCACCTTGTGATATGGATCTCCCAAGTTTTGTTACAGCTTTATTAAATCATCTCTTTTTTAAAAGTTTTCTGGTTTGCAACTCTTCCTTCACTCCAAGAAATCACTGAAAGCACATTCTTATTTGGCTACATCCAGCTGGATTAATTTGCTGTTTAAATGTGATGGGTAGGCATTGCTGGGTCAGAGCCTTGACCAGGCAATTGGGTGAACAAGGGCTGTAAGAGAGGGTGTAATATATGATCTATGGATTTGAAAGTTGGAGGTGCTGGAATTTACATGAAATAAAGTGTATTCATGTATGTCCATGTGATGTAATATTGGCAGGGGGGGAAATGGAGATGGGCAGTCTGCTTTAATTAGAGAACATCAAGTTGACTTGTGGCTTTGGGGGAGATGAGATGCATAGAGTGAAAAAATAGGCACATGGTCTTGCTGAATGCTTGGGAGACAGTCCGGCCTGGTTTTTATGGATGTTAGAGAAAGCTTTAAGCAACCAGGCTGCTCCTGCTCTGATGGGTGGCATTAATAGTCCTTCCTTTTGTGGTTCTTGGTGATTTGAGTATGTGGCTCTCAGAACATCCATATTTTGCCTAATACAATTAAAACAGCATTAAAAATTACTGCTGCAAAATGGGAGGTCCCAGGTCTCTAAAAGGTGTAGGCACTTGCATTTCCAAAGCCAACACGACAAGGAAATGTTTGCTGGCTTCGTTATGGTGTAGAAAAGACAATGTAATATTGAATGCTCATCAATCTGTGCCATGCTTAGAATGTCCCAGATTATGTGAAATCAAATGAAGTCTTTCTTTGCTAACATTTTTTCTTATTTCCTTGCACACCGCTTTGCTTTGTTGTACATTGAGGCCGAGGGAAGGCAACGTCCTTTCTATGGACTAAGTGGGCTCTGTCATTTTGGTGGGGACGATGTAAATCAATACATGTGTTCAGAACCTTCCCAGCTAAGGGTAGGGCTTTCTCTCCAGCGTAGCTTTTGTGAGAGGGAATTAGAAAATTCCTTTTCCCCTCACCTTTATTGTACATGTTCTTCTGTAGAGTCGCCGTTCTGTTCCACGTTTTCAGAGGAATTTGGGTCATTGTTTACTTGTGGCTTCATTAAATAATGTCCAGTAGGCACCAATTTCCATCGTCAACCTTTGAATATCAAACACACTATTATAATAGTCTTTGAAAGCACTGCATGGAGCACAGAAACCTGAGAGACGCCGGAGCTGCTCTAGTCAAGTTATAAAAAGAGCACAAGCATCGGTGCCTGAAAGAAGGAACGTGTGGGGAGATCGAGGGCATTGCCATGACAATCCCGAGCGGCGGCGCTTTGTTCTCGCCGCGGTCTGACACGGACTGTCTTGTGCCAACATCGGGCGCAAGGGAAGGTGATGAGGAGCCGAGCTTGTTGTGGAGAATGCCCGGCCAAACAGCTCTTCTGGTGTTTGTTGGAGCTACAAAATACGTGGCCAATGGAGTCTAATTTGAATGAAATTTCACGGGCTCACAGAGGTTGGTGTGAAGTAAGGAATGCTCTACTTTGACCTCTGTAGCCTCTCTACAGAGAGCTTAATAGAGAAATGTTTTAAATTACAGTATGTTCCAATTACTGTACATTTATGGGACGGTGTGAGCTCCCTCTACGGGCTAATTTAACGTCTGCAAATCCCAATAATTCCTTTTTGTAACAAAGCCTCTGTGTAGCCTCGTGGATAAGGTGCCTGCCTAAGGTTTCTGAGGTTGTGCTCTTTTGAGCGTGTGCAAGATGGCTGCCACAAAAGTGTTTGAAGCCGGCGCGTTTGAAGCTGCCGCGTGTGTTTGAAGCTGCCGCATTTGAAGCTGCCAGGTTTGAAGCTGCCGCGTGTGTTTGAAGCCGACGCGTTTGATGTTGCTGAGGACGTTTGTAAATTTGAGGCAGACTTTAATATTGTTAGACGGTAGGGGAGTCCTTTTCAACCTTTTTTCATTTTTCACTTGAACTTTTAAAAAGTTTTATTTTAACTTTTTTTTTCAACTATTTTAACTACTTATGTCAGCTGAGGGATGCTGTGATTCACAGCCATTATTGTAAGGAGGCTGTTATGTATTTTTAGTGCTGCTGGGACCATAGGAATTTTTGAGTGACTTTGACTGCAGACAACAATGTGGAGAATAATCCTGGCTGTGAAAAGTGCTGTTGGGGCTGCAGAAAAGTATGGAATGATTTCGACCAAGGGCAATCATGGCTGCTCTAAGAAGAAATACAAGTATGCCCGGGTGCGGAATTGTGGGTTGCTGAGACCGGGAGGAAAAAAACTGCTGGAAGGAGAAGTTGAAGCTTTGTAGAGAACCAACAGTGTGTTCAGTTAGCTGAGAGCTGTGAGTTCAGAAAAAAAACTGTGATGGGATTCTAGAGAAGCCTTCAATGGTGCTGGGAGTGAAGAACTGGAGCTGTTTGAACAGTGGGGGAAAAGTGTAAATGGTGCCATTTGTTGAAAGCTACGAACTACCAAAAGTGTTAGGAAGCAAATGCTGGATGGCTTTGTTGAGAGCTGTGAGGCTCAGTTTGTTTCTTCTGGAGGAGAGTTGTTCTGTAATGTTGTATTATTTNAAAATACGTGGCCAATGGAGTCTAATTTGAATGAAATTTCACGGGCTCACAGAGGTTGGTGTGAAGTAAGGAATGCTCTACTTTGACCTCTGTAGCCTCTCTACAGAGAGCTTAATAGAGAAATGTTTTAAATTACAGTATGTTCCAATTACTGTACATTTATGGGACGGTGTGAGCTCCCTCTACGGGCTAATTTAACGTCTGCAAATCCCAATAATTCCTTTTTGTAACAAAGCCTCTGTGTAGCCTCGTGGATAAGGTGCCTGCCTAAGGTTTCTGAGGTTGTGCTCTTTTGAGCGTGTGCAAGATGGCTGCCACAAAAGTGTTTGAAGCCGGCGCGTTTGAAGCTGCCGCGTGTGTTTGAAGCTGCCGCATTTGAAGCTGCCAGGTTTGAAGCTGCCGCGTGTGTTTGAAGCCGACGCGTTTGATGTTGCTGAGGACGTTTGTAAATTTGAGGCAGACTTTAATATTGTTAGACGGTAGGGGAGTCCTTTTCAACCTTTTTTCATTTTTCACTTGAACTTTTAAAAAGTTTTATTTTAACTTTTTTTTTCAACTATTTTAACTACTTATGTCAGCTGAGGGATGCTGTGATTCACAGCCATTATTGTAAGGAGGCTGTTATGTATTTTTAGTGCTGCTGGGACCATAGGAATTTTTGAGTGACTTTGACTGCAGACAACAATGTGGAGAATAATCCTGGCTGTGAAAAGTGCTGTTGGGGCTGCAGAAAAGTATGGAATGATTTCGACCAAGGGCAATCATGGCTGCTCTAAGAAGAAATACAAGTATGCCCGGGTGCGGAATTGTGGGTTGCTGAGACCGGGAGGAAAAAAACTGCTGGAAGGAGAAGTTGAAGCTTTGTAGAGAACCAACAGTGTGTTCAGTTAGCTGAGAGCTGTGAGTTCAGAAAAAAAACTGTGATGGGATTCTAGAGAAGCCTTCAATGGTGCTGGGAGTGAAGAACTGGAGCTGTTTGAACAGTGGGGGAAAAGTGTAAATGGTGCCATTTGTTGAAAGCTACGAACTACCAAAAGTGTTAGGAAGCAAATGCTGGATGGCTTTGTTGAGAGCTGTGAGGCTCAGTTTGTTTCTTCTGGAGGAGAGTTGTTCTGTAATGTTGTATTATTTAGGAATGCAATTTTTCAAGTCTGAAACCCGACCAAGACTTGACATGGGACTGGAATTCATCTTCTGTTGGGTGGGAGAGGGAGGGTTTTTAAGCTGGCTGAACACTGAGTTTTGCACAAAGCAGCAGTAACTTCCTGTACGTGTGAAAGTGGGTATTGGTTGAAACTTAGAGGTTCATACAATTGAACTAACTGGGTGTTCTTCAAATGTCACCAGCTTGCTGCTGGTGACCCACAGGTGAATGAATTCTCCTGGTGTTCTCCATTCAACTGGGATTTGGGAGTTCTGGGCTCCACTGGAATCATTTGTAGCTCCAGGTCTCTGGAGGTCTCCTCCCTGTCACTCTCATCCATGCCTGGAGCATCCCTCACTGCTGTCCTGGGGACCCCCAGGACACCTCACTTGCTCTGGTGATCTTTGGAGCACTTGGAGGCAGATCCTGTGCCTGCTCTACTCACATGTTGCTCTTTGACCACATCTCTCCATCATTTATCAGATTGAATTCTTGGCATAAGATTGGGATCTGGGAGTCTATTGAGTCTATACCTCAGATAAAGGGTAACAAGATGTTGAGATCCCAGATTATTTTGTGTCTAGTGCTGAATCTGCCTCAGATGAAATCATCACCTTTTAATTTCTGCAGACTTGTCTGCTCTGCTCGGGGATTCTTTATTCAGTTGTGCTCCTTTTACTGTTGGAGCTGCTGACATTGAATGTTGCTGTGTGTGGAGTTGCACAAGTGATGAAGTGATGAGACAATGGTGTGGGTTGGGTAACTGTTGATGGCTTGGCTTCTCTGGGAAGCTTTCACTTCAGGATTTTTAATTTCTGTACAATAACAGCCACAGAATGGATCTGTTTGATACCACTTGTGAGAAGTTGCTGGTGTAGTATTTTTATTTTTTTCTCCAGGAATCTCTTGCTCTTATTTTAGAATATTTGTTATGTGTGTTTGACTTACAATGTTGTTCTTACTCTCTCTAGTTGATCAAGCACCTGATGAAATTAACTTCAGTAGTTTCTTTGCTGCATACGCAGATTTTTAATCACTTTGTAGAATTTTTTTGGCTAAACCAAAGTACTCTCTGTGCACTGTCTGGTAAAATTTTGGAGGAGCTCAGCTTAATTTCCAGTCCTAGAGCCTTTTTTTGGCTTCTCCAAGGGATTGGAGCAAGATTTTGTCTTGGCCCTATGCATAAACTTCCTCTCATAATTTCAGTCTTATCTATGGCACATTGTGATCTTAATTACCGTATCAGCTATAACGTTCTTCTTGGTCATGAGCAACCTCCTCACTTTCATTTTCCTGCTGATAAAGTTTTTTATTCTGTATCATCAGCCTTAACACTGTGTGTTTTGATGAGTTTTAAAATAGTTTTGTATTAGACTTTGGTGGGATTGTTGCTGTTTTTCTGTTTGTCTTTCCCGTATCGTTAATAGAAAATGTATTGCCATTTATTCCAAACTTTAAATACCTTCCTTGTTAGAATTTTGCTGTTTTTCCTGTGGGTTTCTTGCTCCATCCTTTCCAGTCTGTTGCATTCCCTTTGTTTTGCTGTGCTCCTTGTTAATTTGAAGTGGAATGCACTGTTATCTTGTGTATCAGTTTGTCCTGCCATCAATTCAGTTAAATAGCCCTGCTTTTAACATAACAATGTTGTTATTGATGGTGGCCGTGCTGGAAAACCTGAGCAGCAGCTTTACCTGAGAGCTTGTTACTGCTGTAAATTAATTAGAAAGTTACCCAAAGCAGGACCATTGCACGAGCTTGACACAGAATGTCTTGATTTTTATGAAACAAAGGTGTAAAATTTCAGTTCTTCAAGTCCTCAATTATTAATTAAAATGAACAATGTCAGCCCTGGTAATTTACATCTTCCCTCTTTCTGAAAATTGTTACATTTTCTATCCCTTTGTCAATACCTGTGTGATGAGGTTTTAAGTATCTAAAGCTATTTGAAACAGGAGGGTCTTGGTTTTCCTTTCATTTGTGATCCTGCAATGTGCTTTTGTTAAATGAAGTTGGTGATACTGTGCTGGTTTATAAAACAGCACTGATAATCAATCTTATGGATCTCAGCTGATATTAAAATTCTCCAATATTTAGTCATTTGTTGAAAATATTAGTGGGAATAGTGATATAAAAGAACACTGTGAACAGTGCATTTTTTCAAACTCTCAGACATAGTCTGTCTAATCACTGATTTTTTCCATTTTCCTCATGGACTTTTAGCAATTTGTGATATTAATAATATATAGTTGTACTTAAAAACTAGTGTGCTAGTTATCCTTGATTATATATAATTATATTCTGCTCTCAGTCACATATAAAAGCTTTCCAGTGAGTGAGAATACATGAAGGGTCTCACTTATTGTTCCTTTTGGTCTATTGTGTGGTTAATGCACAAATGGGATTATGAGAAGAGGGATGTGGTATTTGTTCTCATGTATTTGCCTTACTTTGAGCTGAATTTGTGCTTTGCATCCCTTGCTCTACTACTTTTTATCAAGGAAATTTTAATTCAACAGCAGTTGCATGACTGTAGTTGAAAATTATTTCTGTTACTGTTTCTCAAATTCTTGGCTTCCTTTTGTTTTGCAACTTCTGTGAGTGAACAGACACATTCCCAGCTAGTCAAGCACAGCCCAGCTCCTTCTCAAACTGTGATGCCTAAAATCCAGCTGGAAAATCCACACTGGGATGGAGTGACCTGATTTTAGTCATGCTGAACTTTGGGATGCCCAAGAACTGGCAGATGATTAGTACTTTCTAGGACACCCCACACGGAAAGAGTGTGGTTAAAGCTGTGCTTCAGTCACCTGGATTTGAGAACATTAAGGTTTGTCTTTTCCAAACTAAGCCCAGACTACATTTGGCCTTGCACATCCCTTCCCCAAAAAGCTCAGAACCAGAGCAAAACACTCCAAATGTAGTTTTTTTATAGAGTGATGTCTGGGGAATGGAATTAATGGGATATTCATTTTCCTTTCTTTAACTTAGGAAATTCATTCCAAGCTTGTGTCCACCCTACCTTATTTCTTTATTTTGTGACTATGAAATTTGGATCTCTGCAAGGGGAAATTTTGAGGTTTTTGTTGATCTGCAGGGCAAATATATGGAGTTAAAGAAGAAGGTTTCCCTTGGTGCATGGTTTGTACTTAGCCTTGGTAACACACCTAAAAACTTACAAAGTACTTGGGTTTGGATCACTGCTGTCACAAGGCAATCAGTTACACCTTTTTTGTACAATCAGCCAGATTTGGATTTGGAGTAGTGACACAGTAACAAAGTATTTTCTATCCCACGGTTGATTCATTCACCTGATTTGATTCCAACTTCATTTTGTTCCCTGGCCAGAGAAGACAGAAATGCCATTTCTGTTGAGAGGGTAAAAAACATTAGTGAACAGGCTTTATCTAATAATATGAGAACTCTCCAGTGTTGTTTTGGTTTCTTCATATTCTTTGTTTGTCTGCTTCTGCTTCAGGAAGATCTAGTTCTCTTATGTGCTTGTTAACAAGTTATTTGTACTCAAACAAAACATTTTCTACTGCCTGGTCACTCCTTTTTTTAATTAATTCGTTGTGCCCTATGCAGTAATTCCATCCAAGAGAGAAAACAGAGCCATGTGATATTTGAGTGGTCCAAGACATTTGAAAACTGACTTGCAGAATTAAATCCACGTTGCACAAATATTAGAAAGGGTTTGCTTTGTAAAAAAGTGCAGGGAAAGCAAGGAAGCAGCCAGAATTTCCAGAACTAAGATACCTGCATTTTGCTTGTGAGCTTTTCTGTCCTTGCCAGACATTTATCTCTGAGCAGCAGGATCTGTAACATCTGGATGGGTTCTGTGCCTGTGGAGTGTTGGTGTCTCCCACCAGGAAACCCCCTGGTTCACATCTCAGAGCAATGCAATGAGACTGTGCATAAAATCCCTGCCTCTGTCACAGGATTTAAAATAAGGAGCTTTAAGCCCTGAACTGTGCACAGGAAAGCAGGAATAGGTGGTGTTGTTTATGGTCTGTGAGCAGACACGGGGGTGAGATTGGTACCAGCAACACTTTTCCCCCCTGGATAATAAAGTTCTGCACATGAAGGGAAATCAGGGCATTAATATAGAACCTTTGCTTTAAGCTGCAGGGCTGCATTATGCAGCCATATCTTGGGCCCAATAAAATGAATGGATCCTTTTAGTTTTCCTACTGTTATGGGTTTAAAACAGGCAAAGTCTTCTATTTTTTACGCTGCAATTTTAATCTAATTTTAATATTCCCCCGATAATAGTGAAACAAGCGGTTCTGTCCGATTCTGCCTTAGATAAAAGCATCAGAATGTTTGGAACATAAACCTTATTTTACCTTTTGTTGAGCTGCCCAATTTAGTAAGAGCGATTCAGTCCTACGTCTTAAATGTAGTATGACTTAGAACATTGGAAGCTGCCTGGAATGTGAAAAAAGGGAATAATTTATATTTAATTGGTCTAAACCTACCTTTCCTAGGTCAATAAGAAGAGGAAAATCAGCAGCATTAATCAAGATAAAATTATCAGCTGATTAATCAGTGTTCTAATTACTGCATAGTTCTTTCCCTTTTCAGTTTTAATTACTAAACTTCATTGTCTTTTCCATATGGCCATCATGCATTCATGGTACACTTTTTCTCCTGGTGAGATCATTAATATAAAAAATGTACATTCAAGGCATTACTGAAGATATAAGAAATTGCTGCTGCCTACTAAGAAATTACCAAGGAAGCTGCAAATCAGCCATAGGTTATACAGGAAGTCTAATAAATCTACTAACACTTAAGAAAATAGATACAGTAGAAATGCAATTATGATTATCAAATCAACCTTTGTCCTGGAGTGAGTTTCACCAGTCTTATTTCATCAAATCTGTCTCTTGGTTTGGTCAGAAACCAATCACAATCTGATTTAGATTGGCAAAATACAGGGGAGACCCCTTAAATTTGTAGGGCTCACATAGACCACACAAATACATATAATGTTTAGCACAATATTCCTTCTTACTGAGGCCCAGATCATCAAAGGTGTTTAGGCACGTCACTAGCAATGGAGTAACTGATTTCAGTAAATATCAGGTATCTAAATATCTTCCAGGGATTTAAGCTGAAATAAATTGCCAGGTGTTGTGTTGGCAGAAGTGTCTTGGCTTATTTGTTCTCTGCAAGTCATAAGGGGAACAAAGAGTTGGGCACTGGCCTTCAAAGTTGTTTTTGAGTAAGGAAGGGGTTGCAAAAGTCCACAGCAGAACTGAGTTTCTGATGAAATCTCATAACTGTGTCAGTCTGCCATCTCTCTCACAGGTGCCTCTCTGGGTAAGTCATGGACTTAAAAGACAGTGAATGGGATGCCTTCCTGGAATTCTGGAAGGTACACAAGTAAGTAGGTCAGCACCCAAGCACAGTGAGGTGAGGAACTCAGTGTTCCCCAGTCAGAACTGCTGCTTTGTCAGTGAGAGCACCCAGTTCTGTACACTTGGGAAACACACCACATGGTCTTGCATCAGTTTCATGCTTTGATTGATGCCTTCAAGCATTTCCACTGCCTGTGCTTTCTCTGCCTCCCTTCACTCAGTGAGGGAGGACATACAAAACTGCCTTTGTGCAGTGGGTCTCGTGCAAGACCTGCTATTGGATTTTTGGGCTTTGTGAGATTGAGCTCTGTTGTGTTGGAGTTGTAAAAGCTTCCTGAACACCCCCAATAGCAACATCTCAAAGATTTCTAGAAAACCTGGTGACTTTTGTCTGGTTGCAGCCCAGTTTCCTCAATGTTTGTTGTCTTCTTGACCAGCGTGGATAAAGTGAACGCAAGTAACGTGTAATTATGGAGTTTCTCAGTGGTGTTTTAACCCACAGGTAATTCAGGAAACTGGACAAGATGAATTGTCTCTGAGAAATACAACTATTAATTTGGTAGCATGTTGTGAGAGGGGTTGTGGGCATGGGAAGAGCCATTCCTGTTATCCAAAGGCTGTTCCAACCCCACAGCCTTTGCAGGTTCTGTCTCTGGTCTGCAATGTCTCTGCCTTGGGAGCATTGCATCCTTCAAAATGCTCTTTATCCATGATGCAAATGGTGTAAATTAAGTATGCTCCTCATCCATGATGTAAAAGGTGGATTTCCACCATCCAGCTTCCAACAGTCTTCTTATTTTAAAAATATTTCTGTGTCCTTGTCTGCTTCATTTAAAACTCAGGGTTTCCTGAGAAGTAGTCATACCAGTTATTTAGTTAACTGATTAGTAATTGAAGGCCTAGTTTGGAAATTGTTCAAGTTTCCTATGAATATTCATAAAAATAATTATCTTGGCTTCTGATTTAGAACCCAACAACAGTTCACTTTTTTTTTTTTAATAGATGAGTTAATTATATGCCGAGGTCTAGTTGCTGGGGTTTCTTTCCTAAGTGGTGATTGACTAACTGCTGCTGGTGACAATAATCCCGGGCTGGGGAGGCTTTTTTGTGTGTGTGTTGCTTTGGGCTGAGGTTTTTTTGTTTGTGTGTGTTTCACAATGTTGCTCTGCAGCTGGAGGTGGCACATCGCCACCACCCTGCAAAGGACGTGGGTGCCCAGATGCAAAGTCCCTTCCTTCCCNCATCACAGAATGCTGTGATTCTGTGAAGCCCAAGCCAGTTCCCGTCTTGGGGAGTCGCACAGCCGCCGGCTTAAGGACGAGGGCAGCGAGAGGCGCTATTCCAGCGGGTCCCTGATCCCAGGGAAGGGAATGCGGGGAAGGCAGAGCCGCCGATCCCGCAGCGCTGCCGCATCCCGGCCATGGAACAACGCTGCCATCTAGTGCCACCCGCGCCCTCCCCGCTCCCTCCTCATCCCTCTCCTCCTTTCTTTCTCTCCTCATTTTTTTTTCTCCTTTTTTTTTTTTTTTTTTCTAAAAGGTTTTTATCCCGTCAAGGAAAAAACCGGCTCTTGGAAAACAACCAACTCAGTTGGAACTCGGAGATAATAATCAGTTTCTCTGGGCTTGTGAAATTGGCTCATTAAGCGTGCTTTTTAACAGAAAATATTGGAAGCGATTAAGTCTGCTTTACTGAGTGGGCATGAAATGGCCAACCTTCGGCCACCCACAGCTCCTGGGGGCCTGGCGTCGTTTTATGCATGCGGCGTAATGTCTTTACTTGAAGTGCTGTTTATTCATCACCTGCTTATTTATCTCTTTGCATTTGGCAGGCACATCGATCAATGTTAAACTGTCACACAAGGTTATTTTTCTTTTACATAACAGCAGAGGCCTAAGGTAGTGGCGTATTAAAAGTAATAACTTTTCTAACTTGTGGCTGGAGATGACAGCGCCGTTTGGGCCTGAACGTGTTGCGGCCAGGAATTTGGGGGGAAAATTAAAAAAGGGGGGGAAATGTTACAGAAGTTAAAAAAACAGATGATGTCTGTTAGGAATTAATGTTCTTCCAAGGTCAAAGGCTGTGAGACAGCGATCCCTGCGTTGCTATAATTGTGTGTGTGGTGAATGTGAGCAGCGAAGGCTCCTCACCTCACAACAGATCCACCTCTGACCCACGGGAGGTGACTTTAGGCCTGAACATCCCTGCTAAACCCACAGGGATACTCTACATATGCTGTTCAACACCAGGCTGGTTTATCCCGTGGGGATCAGGTGGTTTTGCTCAGAAGGGGGTTGATCGACGCCAGTGTTTGGATGGAGATGCTCTCAGCTGCATCCTCCTCATGAGCAGTGGTTGTGCAGAAATCACCTGGAAGTTCAGACTGTGCACAGGGAAAGCTCCAGCTGAATAAACAGGGAGGGGTACAGCCATCAACAACCGTGCCCAGCCCTCTGAAAACCAGCAGAAAAGTCAATGTAGAAGTCAGTCTTTTCCTTCTGGTTTCTCTCACCCCCACACCCCCCTTTTCTCTTTTTGGTTCTAGTATTCTGTTGCTTTCAAACACTGCCCAGCTTTGATAGACTTCCTGTCTTGGCACAGGGCCAGGCAAAGCTTTCTCTGTACAAACAGGTTTTCTTTTTATTTTCAGTCCAGCCTAAAAATGCCTACAGATAGAAGAATGTCAGATCTTTTTAGTGTTGAATTTCAAAGCGGTCCTTAGAATTCTTTCCTTCCCTTGATCTCGTCTTTGGATTGCAGCTTGGACTCGCTCCCTGTTTCTAAATATACACTGTGGACAGTGGCTTTCTAATAAAATGCTTTGATAGGTTTGTGTACATGGGAATGAAGCACTGGGCCGTGGTGGACCTTGTGTCAGCAGCAGCATCCACGCTGACATGAGGCACTACCTCTCTCCCACCACTGCACATGTGGGAAGTGTGCTTGGTCACATGGAAAGGCTGAGGAAAGCAAGGAAATGCACTGGCACTTCATGCAGATGGCATCTTGCTTCCTGCACTGAGCCTGGGCTATCTTTGGATCTGTTAATTCATGTATTCGTTCCTGCTCTTGGGCAGCCACTTCTGTTTTATCTCCTCAAGTGCAAACCTGGAAGGGAGGGAGGGTGGAAGCTTGTCCATTAAAAAAAGCAGCACCTCCACATGTCTATGCTGCTGGATCAATATTTGCATCAAAGTGGTTTAAATGTATGTGGCTCTAGGGCTGTCCATTCTTTCAACCTGACCTGCAGCATTGATTAGGGCCAGTAGAAGGAAGGCAAAAGAGCAAATCTGGTGAGATAAAATTAAAAAAAGCCAAGAATGTCACTGTGACTCCTGAGAAAGAAGCACTTAAAGTGCTCCCATCATTTGTATGACCTCAGCAATCACCTCAGTTAGACACTGCCCCTCTTCACCACCCACATATGGCACTTGTGCTTCATCTGACTGGATTTCTGAGCATAACAACGAATGTTTCACATTTCATCTGAACTAAGGGGAAACTTCCCTCTTTGGGATATGCAAGTAATTGTGGTTCTGGATAAAATATTCACACTGATTCTTTCTTTAATTGCTACTTCTCTTTCTGCTTGTGCGTATCCTAATTCATGGAAGGCACACAGAAAGTTTATAATGTGGATAAAAATTAACTTGTACATGTTTTCTTCATGGACATTAGACATGCAGAGAGAGAAAAGCAATTTACACCCCAAAGAGATTCTTATCTCAAGAGGAGAACAATTAAAGCAGAGCTGTAGGACTGACCCTTGAATTTTCCTGGAGGA
The DNA here is from genome assembly GCA_013400695.1 of Neodrepanis coruscans. Lineage (NCBI taxonomy): Eukaryota > Metazoa > Chordata > Aves > Passeriformes > Philepittidae > Neodrepanis > Neodrepanis coruscans. Next base: position 139,855 of record VYZS01098384.1, read on the forward strand.
AACATTTTGCTCCTTCTGTTGTTTTTCCTAAAGTATCTTTCCAATTCATTTTGAAGTGATACAAATTGAAATCAATGAGAGGTCACTTGGTGAAATCTTGGCTTTATTTAAATTGACTTTGCCAGGTCTAGGATTCCACTTGGAAGACTTTGCCTTTCTGTGCCTGTTAGGACTGGATGATGTCTTATGGCAAGATCAAGGCTTACCTTTTTTCCCTTTTTTCCTTATTTTTTTTTAATGTATAGACTAGTTTGTTTACATTTCTGTAGCAAGGGATAAATTTACAAAGGCAAGTTACAGTTTCTTTCTCTTTGGTCTCATATAGACTTCTGGTATTGAATTCTCTGGGTGTAGGATCAGCCTTTAAACTTTGACCTGCATGTGTGATTGCTTAGGCAACAGCTAATTTCGAAGCAGAAAAGATTTAAGATCAGCTTTTTTGAAATGACTGCAATTTTTGGTAAAGAGAAACAGAAAAACACAATGACAGGACATGCTATAATACATAAAACTGAGAGGGGGGAAAATGACAGCCAAGAAATTTATCATGTAAACAAAGAAGTCCAGCCTATTGAATGGAATAAAATGGAATAAATGGAATGATCTCTCCTCCATGCTCTGCAAGGACTCTGCTGGCAAAGCACTTAGCACCTACTCAGATTAAGCTGCATGAATACAACAGTATTAAGTTCTCCTCACAAAAGAGGACTTCCAGTATTAAGAGTGATCAAAGGATTTTAGCGAGGCAGGCTTGCCCACAACCATAAAGGTCCCCTAATAAAGTAGAACGGAGCAATTAATTTACTTGACAGAATGTCTGTGAGCAGTTTGCGATTTCCTCATATTTACTCGTTATTAGTGTGACTTGGCCTTTTTGCACATCGATCCATGAGGGTTCGATAGCTGATCTTTGGAATTTGGGCTGGGTTGGTTACAGGGATTGGTCATTTCAGCCAGAGGCAGAAAATAGCAGGTCCAAGACATCTGCCCAAGTGTTCCCCCACTGCTGGCCCCACAAACCTTGCCTGCAGCACTTGGCATTTCTTATCTGTTCCACTTGCCTCACTCCACGTGTCTCCCAGACATCATTTAGAGCAGGAGCTGCCAGTAGCCCTGTCCTGAAACTAATGTACAGCTACCCACACACCAGTTCTTTCCTGACCTGGCATCAGTACCTCCCATGTTTATCTTACAGAATTTTATTATCCCTAAGGATAATGGCTTCTCCAAAACAGCTTGGAATTCCATGGCCAACATGGGCTCATGTAGACCCATGTGCTGAGGGTTGGGGGTTAGTGAGGAGAAATGATGGTTTAGGGCATTTTTTGCTGGGCCTGGAAGGTATCTCAGCCTTTAGAGGCTGGTGGTTGTGATTCCAGGTAGGCTTCGGGTGTCCTTTTAAAGTTTAGGATATTTTTGCTGGTTGCATTATATTGTTGTCAGGCAGGAGAGATGCAGGGATTGGGACCACTGGGGATACTGAGGTGCTGATAGTTACAGAAAATACCAGTTCTGAGATGTTTTCATCTGCAACCCAACTTGGTGGCTGTGCAGCATTTTTAATTCATGTTATTTGGCCACACACAGCGGGTGTGAGCACTTCTGTGGAAGAATGCACAGCAAGGAGGCTGCAGGCATAATAACCTCCATAATTTTATACACTCTAGTTCACCAAAGTTCTCTTTTGAGGTAAAGAACCAGCTTTCCTTAAAGCAGTTCTTAGGAGCTTAGCTTTTAAAGGAAGTCTTGCTAATATTCCCTCATGTCCCTCCTATTTTCTCTCCCTTCTCCCCCAAATTTTTCCCTCTCTGACAGCCACATGGCAAGTGTAACATTCAGTTTTGCACACCAGGCAAGAAGTTTGGGGTTTGCTGCCATAGTTTGTCCTGAGGAGGAAGTTTTAGGGTAAATGTTTCTGTGCTGGAGTGGTGATTACAGAGAGTGAAGAGAACACTGAGGGGTAGAACTGTTGCAGTGAGCTCATACTTCATTTTTCAGAAGGCCATGTTTTGAGTCACCTACCTTATAACACCTCTTATAATTAGGTCACTTATGTAAAATGGATGTGAGTTTCTAATGTTGGCCAGGCAGGTTTTGTAACTTTGGCTCCAGTCCATTCCCATGCAAAGGTGAGATTGCCTTGTGCATTTTGTTCTCCATGTTCTGACGAGTCCATGTGTCTTAAGCAATGGGTCTGTCCCACTTACACTGCTAATTCAGCTCCCTGCCTGCTGTGTGCCAAGGGATCCCAAAGCTGTCCTTCATAATTCCTTAAAGTATGTCTAATTTTTAATTAAGCACTTAAAGGAGAAACATTTTTATCTCCCTAAGAAATCTTGCCCCTGCTTTTGGTCTAAGCATGTAGCAAAGTCCATGCTCAGCAATAATGATGTTTGAGAAATATAATATGAGGAGGAAATTGAATTATGAAGTTTCATTACAAAGAATATCCAAAAGAAATATCAGTGTAGAGGGTCTCTTTTTCTGAGCCAAGATGTCTTCTGGACCTGTGGACTTTGGAAGATCAGATTAATGTGCAGATCTGTGCAACCACCTGAGATTCTGCTGGGGCAAATATGGCATGAAATATCCACTCCAGTGACAGCTGGCCAAGACCTGCTCTTTTGAAATCTGCTGCACAGTGTGGGCCAGGCTCAGCTTTAGTGTAACACTGAAAATAATACTGGAATAGATTACCCAAGGGATGGGGAGCATTATCCACCCTTTGGAGTCCTTAAATGAGTACTGAACACTTTTCTGAAAGCAAAAGTAAGCCCACAAGCAGAATTTGTGTGCAAAATCACTGGCTGAAGTTGCAAAGGAGTTACCCTGGATGGTCAGTGAGTCTGTACAGACCAACTCTCCATACAAGTGGCCAAATATGAATTGTACTTTGCACTGAATGAATGGATGCACAAATAAATTAGAATTAACTAACACAGTTTCATGACATAAATGGGAAGGGAAAACCCATCAACTCATGGGACTCCTTCAGCCCTGATGCCCATCCTGAGACCTTGAGAAGGGCACAATGGCCCAGTACTTCCCAACTTAAATTTTTTTAAGACTTCTGAGACTTTAATTTGGCAACTTCATGTACCCCTTTGCTTTTGGGAAAGCTGTCACCTGTGGGTAAGGTGCAGCACTTCTGTCCTTGCACAGGAGCCAACAGGGGACCTTCAGTGCTGGCTTTTTATCTTGAATGGGTACTTACTAATTACAGAACAATATTAGCCAAAAGCAGTGGAGCACATAAGTAATTCAGGGCTTTTTATTCCTATTTAAACAATTCTTGATTTAAGCTGAGAACAGACAACACATGAAGGGACATGTCTGATGATTCTGAGCTGCTTAAAGTGCTCATTTCACCTCTGCTTCCACTAAGCCCACACTTCCATGGGATATTCTTTGTCATGGAGAAGGAGAAGGCAATTTCCTTTCTCTTTTTTTCTATTGAACATAATTCTTGTTGACTGTGTTTCAGTTATATACTTGCATTGAAAGTGGGACAAGAGTCCTTAAGAAGCTAAAAATAGTCCATATAATGATCTCAATAGGAGGGAGATTATCAAATTGAGGAGAAAAAAGTGGAGGGAATTAAGATGTCAAATACTGTAAGGCCGTGTTAATAGTCACTCTGTGTACTCTGGAAAAAACAAGTACCCTAAATTCTCTGAAAAACCCCTAAAATGTACCTCAGCAAAGCCTCAGTTGGCTCTAACCTCCTTGCAGTTGTATTCAGCCCTTTCATAACACAGAAAAATTGATTTGAAATCAATTCAGGGAGGAACAGAGAGAAATAACATTTAAACCAGGAATTTTCAAAAGAATGTGTAAGAATTTGGGAACCC